>JADKLZ010051152.1:0-13907 GCA_021533235.1 Biomphalaria straminea | reverse complement strand
AGAGTCTGGCTGATTTAAGTCAATTGACAATTTGTTCTCTTGGGTGGGTAAATTCATTCCAGCTTTAGAAGTAGTCTGGTTGTCCATCACAAGTGAGGAGGGAAGGTTTACTAACTGAAGATCATGACACAAGGATGGCAAATCTTTGTTCAGCGGAGATTTATCCACAAGTACACTGTTGAGATTGTAGTCGTCTAATTCAGGGACAAGACATGACTGCTGGACTGACTGTTCTGGGACAGAACTACTTTGCAATGAGGGAGACATAGAAGAAGTTGTACTTGGGTTAACACTCAAAGTGGACAATTCCTGTAAATGTTCAGTTCTAGAGTTAGAAGACATATTTGTATTTCTATTGGACTGAAAAGAAGCATCTTCAGATGTAAACTCTGGCTGAATATTGACTTGTGAATGTTGATTTCCTTCATGCACTTCAGATATGCTTCCAGCAGCGATGCTTCCAACTGGCAATGTGTGATTCAATGTTTTTGTCGATGATCCAGGTAAACTTCGGTAATCTGGATACTTTGAATCTGCAGGAACTCTAGTATTTTCATCTTGTTGATTCAAGATGCTCTTCAATTTTTTCTCTCCCGTCTCGGAACAGACAGAAAATATAGATGTCTGGGACACAGCAGACAGGGACCTCCTCATGGCTCCTGATGAGGCAGAGGCTGGAGATGGGCTTGGGGAGGAGGAGGATGAGCCTGAGGCAGAGTGATCTGGATGACAAGAAGGCTGCTTCTGTTCTGTTTCATGACTACTGGATGATCTTGCTGGTTGAAAACTTTTCATAGGAAGAGTGGAGAAGAATCTGGGAAGCATCTCTGGGGAAGAATTTTGTTCTGGGAAATCTAAGGACCGTGAAGAAATGTTTCCTATTGTGTCTGACTGTACAAGTCTTTCTATATGATTGCCAGCTTCTCGATGGTTAACTAAAGATGTTGATGGATTTGATTTGATAAAAGAGGCTAATGATTGATATGTGCTGTCAGGGGCACCATACATAGCAAACTGCCTCTGAGGGGAAGCCTCTCTTGCCACCGCAGAATCCACCATTTCCTGTCTTGTATATTGTCTACATTCCAACTGTGCTTGACCACTCACCACTGTCCCTGAGTTTTGATTTGAAGCACTACTTTCTCGTGCCCATGCTTTAGAGGGAGAATTCAGATTGTTTGCAGCGTGCTGCACTGATGTATGCTGGTTCAAATCATTCTTTGGATGAACTCTGTCAGACGAGTTTGCCTCAGACTGATTATTCAAGCCTGAACTGTTTCTTCTATGTGGGCTGTTACTGTTGCTGGAAGAAGCCACAGCAGAGTTAGCATAGTGCTGGTGCTCTGCACTGCTGGAACTGTTAGAGCTTGTGCTGCTGGGACTCACTAGACCCAGGTTATAGGCATCCTGTGAGTTGTAGTAGCTCATGCACATACGGTCAGGAAATCTGTTCCTGGGTGGTCTTGATGGGTTCCTGATATCATCTGGCTGGTTGGCCTCATGCATTTCTGAGGCGGCCTCATTTCTAGGGATAGTTGCATACTGATGAAGGTTACCATACTCTGACACTGGTCTCGCATGCCGACGCCGATTCCTGGCTTTCCAGCTGTCCCTTTTAAATATATTTGAAAACCTCTGAAAAGCTGTGATGGTTGGCATGGCCTGCAATCTGCATGTACCAGGGTTACCAAGCGATCTTGGACGATCTCTAGCGGGTGGTACAGAGTTTTGCTGAGAAAAAACATCCACATTTCTCTGATTGGAGCCCTGGCCATCACCCAGCCACAAGGCCCAGCCCTCATTGTAAGGAGTATAACTAACAACATCATTTCCTGGAGTGATCACCACACCTATACCGTCTATCACATCTGTACTTGCGTACGCTGGCAAAGTGTTAGGTGCTCGCAGGGGGCACCCCCCACTGCTAACTGATCGTTGGTGTCTAGTCTCAACAGTTCGGCTAGGAATTATGAAATCGCTCCTCACCGAGGACTCACTGTTATGAATTGTTGCTGCAGCTGGTGGAACTGGGCCAGAAGTTCCTAAATTAGAACTACTGTTGTTTTCATTTCTTTGTTCATTGGCCAGGGTCCTGTTATTTTCTTCATTCTGGTTTATTTCTTCGTAGGGCGGTGGCTGCTCCCCAGGCATAATCTGTGGTGGTTTTGGTGGGGAATATGGGGGAGGAGGATCAGTGTAGGGTGGACACTCGACAGACATGAAGCCATCAGGAATGTATGGTTCACTGTCTGTGTCCTCACTGTTGACCTGCCTGGCATGAGCTTCAAACCCTGTAGAACAAATCAAGCATGATTATTTTGTATTAACCAATTAATGTGATTATATCTCAATAATAATTTTCTCAAGTTTAAAAGATTTTGTAGAAAAAAAAGTATTAATTGTTTTTAAATATTTAAAAAAAAAAAAATTGTAATAATCTATAGATAAGTTATTGGTAGTTAATCTTAACAGGAGGAGTTAGTAAACACGTAACTATAAATTTAAAACCATCACAAAATGATTCTAGTGATATGAATATGATGAAATATAGTTTAGTATAGAAGTACCAAATTCAGCCCTAGCAATCTATGGGGCAGAGGATGTGAAGGTCATCTGTTTTTTGTGGCCCAACCCCCTTTACATCAAGCCAACTAATGTCAGGCAGCATACCACTTGGAGCTGGGTGAAGTCAATCTTCACCAGGATTTGAGCCTGAGTCCCTTCAGTCCAGGAGCTAAGAGCTTACCACTCAGCCATAATGTGCCAGGATATGCTGAAATCCTAGGCTTTATGGTTGTACTTAAATATTGAAAATGAAAGTATAAAGTAAATCTTACTGCGCATAGCCTGAAGTAAGCGTCTCTGCCTCAGACGATGTACCATAAAGAGAAGTAGGGCAAGAACCAAAAATGAAGTGACTGTAGAAGCAATCAGTCGCAACGATAAATTGGTAATACTTTCCCCATCCTCTGGAAAAAAAAAAGAATTATTAACACCTAGCACAATTAGTCCTATCTGAATGATAAATGGAATGGACAGGCCTGCCATTGAGGGAGATTTTGTTCAAGGCAAAAGACAGAGAGGAATGGAGAAGGATGGTCAACAGATCTTGTGTGGTACCCCAATGGTCAAACAGACTAAGGGAAAGGTGAAGTGAATGCTTGATGGGATACTCACAATGACTTTTAACTTATTCATTGCCGGAAATTAACATTTTGTATCATGGTCTTATTTACTGCAAGGAAGTGACTGGTATTTAAGATGGGCAAAAGATGTCAGCAAAAATTATGAAAATAAGTTTGACATGATTTTTAAGGTATTTAAAACATCTTAAAGCTGTACCAGAAAAAAAGACACATGGTCAGTATTTGTATTATCTCAAAACCTGACCAACTTGCTCTTCTCTTTTCCTTCACTACTCTTTCTCTTTAGCACATCAAAGGATTTTAATAGAATGAACAGAAACAGATTAGAGAATGCAGGCTACTTTAACATTAGATTTCTTAGTAATGTAGATATTTTTTTTATTATATAAAAAAAAGTAAATCACTTTTCTACATTAACATTAATTCACTTTAAAGAAATCTTAAAGAAAAAATAGAAACAAATGGATGATGGTATTTTTACCATCATTTTTATTTTTAAAATCATAAGAAAACATCTATTTTGATACACTTTTGTCGCAGAGAAGTTATGAATTTAGAGTATATCTCAATATAAATTAATCTGAAATTAGCTTTAAACCAAGATATATAAAGCTATAAAAATACTTTCATTCTGCAATAAAAAGAAAATCCTAAAGCACAATTTATCCTTACCCTTATTGTTGTTTCCATCGGTGGAAGAGTTACTATTGTTTGTGCCAGAGTCATCATTACAGCCAAATGCACAGCATGTTCCCTCAATCAGCTTTGCCTTTGGGCAGTTCAATGGTGGAGAGCACCGAACTGAGTGACAAGAGATCGGAAAGCTCTTATCACATGTACACTGCAAACACATGTCTGCAGTATTAGGGGCATATTTCTCACCAACTGGTACAAATTTTCCCTGATGGTCATAACAACCAAGACTCTTTGAATCATCTGAAATGTGTCAAAGTCATTTATATATAGTATTACAATATTTAAGAGCCATTTCAAAATTAATCATGAAGAAGTCAAGTAAAAAGCCTTGAAAAGAGCTACTGGCTACTGAACAAAGTATAGAAGATCCCATTGGAGTCCTCAGTAAATGCTGAGATTTTTATTTGGCAAAATAAAAGTTAAAATGCAGTTTTGAGTCATTGTGTTAGCCACATGTTACTATTGTTCCTCTTCTACTAACTAAACTATTATAGCATGATAAGGTATTTAATAAATGCTTTAAAATGAAAATGGGCATAAACTAATAAAAAATTTTTTAAAGAAATGAATTGGTCATTTCAAATACAAACTTTAAATTAAAATTAATCAAGAGAAAATAACTGTATACAGAAATATTCATGAATACTATACTTAAAGACAACAAACAGGTTGCCGGAGGCTATGTGAAACACATGCTATAGGAAGCATTTTATAAGTAATGAGCCTTACTACCACTACAACTAACTCAAAAAAAAAAAAAGGTTCAGGGGTCAACCCTCAGGAAAAATTTGCTAACAGAAACCCTTCTGCAGCTTGAAGGGCACAGTGTGACCTGTGATGCTGCTTATCCCAAACTGTATAAATCCGGTCTTTGCATTTCATTTGGGCACATTGGCTGCATGGGGAGGGGGAAACTGCTTTGTGTGAACGCAACATAGTTCCTACCATAACTCATGCCCAGATTTTCATCTCCCTATTTAATTTATGAGATAATCCACAGTCATTCCACAACTGAAAGAGGCCATCAAATAACATCCTTAATACACTGCACACTTGACTATCATTACCATGATAAGACAAGCCCACCAAACTTTTCATTTAACTTACTAGATCCCACTGTAAAAAGGTATAAAGATGTTACAGTACTTCAATTCAATTCTAATTGACTGGATTCATCCTGGTAATGACTCAAACTGTGTTTTCGCCAAAAAACAGCCCAGAAAAAATATAATGACACTAAATAAATTGTTTCAAAAAAGATAATAACATAGCATTACTCAGAGAAACAGAAAAACACAAACAATTTTCTTACCATTTCTACTTTGATCACTTTGTATATTCTGAAATTTATCTTCGCCATCACCAGTTAAATTATGAAACAGCTTCAATGAGGATTCCTCTAACAATATACTCTCTCCTAATATAGGCATAAGTGTAGATGTTGTTGATATGAAAAGAAACAATACTACACACTTTCTGCATTGGAAATCCATTTTGCTTAAACTTGATTCTTGAGTAGAGTGCAAATGACGACATTAATTTGACTGTCCATGTTCGTAGAATGCCAGATCGAAGGTATTTCTATAAGGTCCACTTTTTGAAAATAGCCTTTCTAAAATTAAAGCCATTTATGCCAATTCAATGTTAAATATATGTCTGGTCCTTGTTTTTGACATCCCATTATAGAACTAAATAGAATGGTGTTGAACCAGTTATTATATTGGTCATGATCATCACAATTCTTCAAGCCAGGAGGGTACGCAATACTTTAACTAAGCCACAATATGCCAAGGTCACAACTGAATTTTTTCAGACACATAAAATTAAAATACTGCACTCTTATGATGTTACTTCTATACTCTTTGGGCTTAAAATAATTTAAATTTATACTTTATACAACTAGATTAAGATGGATACTAAAAATAAAGTATTTAATTATATATTATACTGTATCTAGTTCACTTCTAATCATAAACACATCAAATATGTCTAAATTACAATAAAGAACTAAATATATTTATATAATATTTATAAATATATCATGAATATAATGATAGATCTAGAATTTAGTATTAAGTACTTTTAGCATGTACTAAACAGCAACCATCAGCAGTCTTATTAACTTTGCCATCACCTGCTGGTATGGTAATACTTTACTGGCACAAAGACTTAGAATAAATAGACTAATTAAAAAAAGCATTGTAGTATAACACTCAAGTACAGCTGTCATCTCTTGAAGAGCTTTTCCAAGAAAGATGCTTTTCCAAATCACTCATGATTCTTAAAGACAACATGCACCTATTAAACCACTGTTACATAAGATCTGAACCTAGTGGTCGTCTCTTTTCCATTAGGACTAAAACTGAAAAATTTAAAACTCCCTTATCCCACTTTCGGTCAGTGTTACGAGGTCATCTGTCGTCTTCGAGTAGTACATAGAAGTCAAATTCATAAAGCTCTGGTTGTGAATGTGTATGTGTGTTCGTATGTGAATGTTGTTCAAATTTTTCATCAATATTGTTTTGTACAGTAGTTACGCTGAGGTTGTCAATTGTAATCAAACTAAATTTCCATTAGATTGGATCAATAAAAATTATCTTATAAATCTTACTTCTACTTAGGCATCACAAGTTTACTTATTTACTAAAGATCATAAGATTAAGATGATTTCCATTATATTTATAGACTAGGTAGATTCTAGAATAGATCATCTATATAATATATAGACTAGAATTCTAAAGTCTCTAGAAATAGATCTAGTAACTGCGTGATAGGAGACTAGACTGTCTCTAGAGTAGAGCAGCGGTCGGTTCTCTCTCAACCTTTTTAGCTAGATGACCCCTTTTTACAATGCAACACTCGATAAGGGGTCACAATCCACAGGTTGAGAACCCCTGCTCTAGAGTCAGAAAGTCTACTGATCTAATATTCTCTAATTCATGACAATCATGAATTGAATCAATGAAGGATAATGATCTAGATATTAGACTCTACTATATTATATAAATATAACTATATTTACTATATAGAGTATATCTATAGTAGTATAGTTAGATCTACTAATTATCCAATACTATGCTTTACTAAACTTTACTTTAACTAGTCTTACTAGTGTACATTTCTAACTATGTCATTACTTGTCTACGACTACTGAATCTAGATCAAGAAACAGGTTACAGAGCTAGATTGTGACTAGAGATCAAACCTTTAGTTTTAGGCTTAGGTTAGGTTAGGGCCCGGTTAGGCTAAGGCCTAAGACAGTCACTGAGTCAGTATAGACTATACTAGTATAGAAAAATAGATCTAGGCCTTTAATCTAATTCTAGGCAATCTAAATCTAGCATGTTAAGTTAAAGTGAAAGTATACTACTAACTACTACTAGTACTACTACTAGTAAGTATTATAATAATACTAATAGATTTTATAGATCTAGTGATCTAGTGACCTAGTCTACTACTCACTACTGGAATCTTTTCTAACCTCATATTTTTTTTTTTATTACATAAAAATCTAGGCTCTAGTTAACTCTAGTAGGCTAAGTAGACTAGGTGCTCTGGCTCTAATGATAATAATAATAATGACTTTTGGACAAGTCACTTGAGTCTTGACTTTTGTGACTTATTAACACAACAGACTGTGAACAGTCAGAAAAATAAATCATTTTTAAATTTTTATCAAACAAGTTTATCAAGATCTAGATCTATTTTAAATATTTCAGCATTTATAGCACATTTAGATCTACTTAACATACACATATCTAGATTTGTCCCTAAGTGGTAGATTTTTTTTATGAATCAATGTTAATAATTTGGTTAGTAGGTCTAGAATCGTAGTCTAAATCTAGATCTAATATTTATTTATTATTTATTGATCGGTAGCCATTTTTGTTTCAGAATGTAATCACGCGTAATCCTACGAGACTAAAGTTGTAGCCTAGCCTATATATTACATTTAAAAAAAAAAATGCAATTGAAAGTTCAGAGTTCACAGACTCATATTGTCTATTCACTGGATTCCTAGACTCCACAATCGTACTTTACTTACTATCATTCATAGAAACTAGATCTATATTATAATTTTAATTATTATTAGGACATATAGATCTAGATCTATACATCCAGCTAGATCTATCTAGTAATCTAGACTCTAGATTGAGTCTAGAATTTTACTATTTTACTAACTTATTTTTATTTTAGCTGTAACTGTAACATATTACATACTTCAAAGACGTCAAAGTTCAATTATAATTTACTAGTTGACCGGCGGCATAACATACGTCGCTATTTACCAGGGCCGGCGACCGCAGTGGGGCCCGCATTTCATAGGACCCGCTCTAATTTAAAGTGTAAAAATGATTAAATTAAGCCATTTTATTACTTACAACAGATTCCCCGCGCCATCCTGTCGATTTAAATGAGTCCCAGGAGCACTAACACATCTATAATCAAGAAAAGTTTTATTCGTCATGTTGGAAACATGCAATGCAATTTTTAAATTTTTCATATCATACGCCGCTATTTTGCAGGGCAGGCCTTATAGGCACTGCAACATATGCGACCGCAGTGGGCCCTGCACTTTCTTTGGTCCCGTGCTAATTTTTAGGTGTATAAATTATTAAATTGAACCATTTTATAACATGATATAACAGATTTCCCTCGCTAAAGTCAAACCTGAGAGTAGTATCTATCTGTGTATTGACTGGTAGTCGTTCTTATCACACAAAACAATCTCTTCCGGCTTCCACTTTTTTAACCTTTCTTCCATTCACTACACAAATTCATAAGAGAGTTTTATGAAACAAAAATGTGTGCATTGCAATTGTGTGTAGGCCTACTTTATTTTTATACTTATAAATTGTGTTTAATATCTAAGACTGAGGATAAAGCAATTTTTACATTTTTCATAATTTGGAAATCCAAATTCAATAGTAGATATATGTGCATGTTTTCACGTTACACTTGAAGTTACTTCCTTTTTCCAGTCTATATTTATTTACGTCTCTGTTATTTTGTTTCGTGAATGAAAAAAGTGCGGATTGGGATGCACCAATTTCCATTCACACCGCGTGCGTGCGCCATGGGATCTTCCCTATTTACTTGCCGCTTGCATGTTGTTGTTGTTTGACCTCTTACTTAGAGGATTATATATATAGATAGATAAATAATTAAATAGAGTCTAGTACAGTCACAGTGTAACGACTGTAACTGTAAGTAGTGTAAGTGTAACACTCATTAGTAACAGTAACAACAGTAGCACTAGTACTTAGTAGAGTAGTAGTAGTAGATCTATGTCTATGATTAAAGTTATAAACAAATAATAATTAAAATTTTTACTAGTAAAAAATGAGTAAGCCCACCAAAGAAAGCAAGGGAAATGACAACCTTTTGATAAGAGCATTTCACCAGTATCTTCGTTTGTTGCATGAAAGGCCTGTTGTTACAAAAGCTGCAACAAAGTAAGTAGACTTAGTCTTAGTTAACTTAGTAAGTTAGTACACCACAGTAGTAATCAGGAGGTGCAGTGGCTGAGCGATATATAAAAATAATGCACTTGACTTGGCTTATGAACCGGTGGTCCCGAGTTCAAATCCTGGTGAAGGCTGGGATTTTTAATTTCAGGCATTGCTGACTTTGCAGAATTTAAGTCTCTTATTAGCATGCGCAGCTAATTTAACGTATCGATATGGGTAGGATGTAAATTCCTCTCTTTAAAGGAATCTCTGCAATTTTCAAGATCATGTAATATATTTAAGGGTGGCAACTCAATCAATGGGTTACTGTAAAAAAAAAAAAAAAGGTATACGTGTTTATTAACAAGGGTAAAATACATGCCGTGATTTCAACCTTTAGTTCTAAGATTCTTTTCCTATCATTGTCAGCCTTTTCTGTGTCGCTTCTGGTCCCTACTCCAGTTTTCAAGCTGCATGAAGGTCATTATTTCAGGAAAACTCAGACTGATCTAATGAATTCAAGCCTATGTAAACTCTCTCTCTCTCTATCTACATTCATGTCTCTGCCCAGTTCTAAATAGTACACTAGTGCCCACAATAAGCACCAGTGCAAGGCAGATTACAACATAATATATAAGATAGATCTAACTTCCCTTATAAGTAGATAAACTCTGTTTTAAGTTCAGACTTTTTTCATAGGCAGTTTGATGGATTTACTTGAAACATTTGTAACCCTAATTAATAGTAAGTAATGTCCTCTGGCTGAGCATTGGCTGCTCACTTATTAGAAAGTGTGTACTGTTTGAAGAAATATATTTATTGTAACTTTGTTGGTAGTAAGTAAAATGTCCCCTTCAGACCTTGCGATCTATGGGGCAGATGATGTTATTAACAGGTCATCTGTTTCTTTGGCCAATGGTTAACAAGCAGGGGTGACATGTGGCCAGCACAACGACCAACCGCCTTTACTTTCCCCAACTAAAGTCAGGTACCCATTAGAGTTGGGTGGACTAAGGTTCGGAAGCTGAGCACTTAACCATTTGACCACCGCGCCCCCAACTTTGTTGGTAGCTTAACTCTTTCTCTTCTAATTGATGATGTCAATGTTGATTTGACCGCATTAAACTAAATCAATTTTTCAATTTATAAACTTTTATTTGTGTAATGTAAAAATAGCATTTCCCTATAATTCGATGCCAAATATAACATTTTCTTAAGTATTAAATAAAAACGTAATTTAAGTTTATTTATAACAGGATAGTGAAATACAAATGAGAAAGATAAATAATTCAATTAGAACGAAGAAAATAATTACGGAGAGAAAAAGTTAACATTGTCAATAAAAAGTGACATTACTTCATTTTTTTTTTGTCTTTGAAGTTATAACTTGGAATATTTAATGAACTGTCAATATTGCCCATTTCCAGTTTCATGGGCAATATGGCATATAAAAGTATGTAGGTTTTACGATTACCCTTTGTTAAAAAAAAGGATTTCTGCTGAAAAGGCTGAAGTTGAAGTTTTTCTACAATCTTGAGAAACTTGAAAGACGGTTTCAGACTTTACACAAAAATAAATAAAATGGCTCCAATAGTTGTTTATCATCAGGATTGGTTAGAATTCTTTGCCCCCACATTGTATGCTTGGGTAAACTTATGTTATAGAAACATTTAATAATTCTTAAAAATAGAATACTTAAAAATATAGATTGTATTTACTTGAGAGAGTGCTTATAAATCAGAATACATGTAGGCCTATTTAACCATGTTTCATTCTGTAGGTCTTTTTAACCATACAATGTTTTATTTTGTAGATCTATTTAACCAAGTTTTATTCTATAGGTCTATTTAACCATGTTTCATTATGTAGATCTATTTAAAACCATGTTTCATTATGTAGGTCTATTAACCATGTTTCATTAATTAGGTCTATTTAACAATGTTTCATTATGTAGGTCAACTGCAGGTCTATTTAATGATTTAACCATGTTTAATTATTTAGGTCTATTTAATAATGTTTCATTATATATTTATATATATATATATATTTAACAATTTTTTTCCCTTTTTTTTATTAATTGCAGCGCTGTAGTCTCAGGGCTTGGAAATATTATCTCTCAATATTTAGCACCAGATCCGACAGCTAAAGGTCGTATTAATTGGAAAAGTGTTTTTGCCTACACATCATTTGGGTAACTATTTAATGTTCTACTATTAGTAGCATGTGTTTTCAGTTAATGCTATTCTTTCCCTGTATACTTCTGCCAAACCTGCCCATTCACAAAGTTTTTAGAGAAAATAACATGTTGGATTCATTATTTGACCAATGTTTGCTCAGAATTTTCTTAGGCAACAATTAATGATTTTATATTTAAAATTATCATCACTTTTTTTTTTAGATAATTATGAGTTCTTTTATAGTATTTTGATGTGAAATAAAAAAAAATGGAAATCTAGGAGCTTTAAGCATTGGAAAAAGGTCACCATTAGTTTTAATAATACCAGTGAAATACATATATGTTATATTTCCGAAATGGTTTTGCCATTGTGTTCAGCAATTATTCTCAGAGCAAAATTACTTATGGTTTTATTGTCTGGGTTAAAAGTTTTCTTCGAATTGATACATTTCAACCTTTTCAACGATAACCAGTAAGAGATTCAGTTAATAATTATCAGCATTATAGATTTTAATATTGTCCTGACTACTTTTGTATATTTTCAGTTTCTTTGTGAACGGACCATTGATCCACCATTTCTATGCCTTTTTGGAGAAGTTATTCCCCAAGGACACTCCAAATGCTAAATGGAAAAAAGTTCTGTTTGACAGGCTGATATTTGCACCACCATTTTTGTTGATATTTTTATATTACGTTTCCATTGTTGAGGTAAATATTTATATCATTTTATGTGAAAAATACAATATTTTTAATTGTTTAACTCTTTCTCTCCTGATCGACGATACCATCATTGATTTCGACCTTATAAAATATAAATAATGTTTAATTTTTTTAACTTGACTTTGAATTATTTAAAAAGAGCATGCATTCCCCTTCAAATCTATACCAAATACATTTACTTATAACAAGTAACAAAGCTATTGAAGCCAATTCATAAGAGGATATTGAAATAGTAATAAGCAAATTGAATAATTCATTCAAAACATGGAAAAATAATTACGGAGAGAAAGATTTTTTTAATATTACACCAAAAATTTAAAAGTCTCTTATCAAAGTTGTTAAAAACTATATTCTAAGTTAAACTTTTTTTTTCAGTTATTTTCAACATTAGTTCTATTTATAACACTGTAAACAACATTGAATTACAAATATTATGTTACATATGTTTTTTTATGGTTTTATTAGTGAACAGTATCATTAGTGAAGACATCTCGACTATTTCATGTTTAGTGATGTAAAACAGTTGATTTTTCTATTTCATACCGTTTGGGTTTTACCAGTATTTATAGTCTATTATTATGGGTTTTTTATCACAGTAATGAACCTCTTCAATCATGCATTGTTGGTTGATACAAAAATTGAGCAAATTTTTCTTATCCTACCGTTAACCTATATGGGAAAGCATTCTTTATCTGCAAACTGAACCTTAGTTGGTATGTGTCTGTCAGCATGTTTTCTGATCCATGTTAATGTTGTACATAACCAATTAGTCTGACATCTTTCCTGTGACAAAAAAAAACAACAACCTGAGTTCTGCCTTTGGTAACCTGCAAGCTGAATTCAGCTTCAGTTAAATCTCAAAAACATTATTTCTGGTCTACGACTGCTTTTAAAAATCAAGAACTTCAGTTTGACTGCCAAGCAGTTTATGCCACCTCCTACAAACTTATTCAGAATCAAACTGATATTTATATTACTTACTTAATAATTGTTTCAACATGCCCTTTCCAGTCTCAGCTGACCCTGCTCAAAATGTTGCTCCGTCTAGAAGTCAGAGATTTGTTTCTCCTGTAATCATAACATCCTTTAAAAATAAAACCAAGGGAGACTACTGTCTCTGGTTAAAACCATGAGATGTATATTACACAATAATTGTTTCAACATAACTCACCCTCCAGTACACTTGCCAGTGTTATCTGACGCAGAACATATTATTGTTCTGTTAAAAAGTTAGGGATTGGTTTCCCCTGTAATCATACAACATCCTCTGCTTCATAAAGCAATATTCGTTTAGTAAGTCAGAGACAAAGGGCTTCAAATTTGGCATTGCATGCGACATTTGTATTTTATATTTGGTCATATTGTTATCTTCTTCTTCTTCGTTTATTGTTATAAAACAGGTAACTTTTGTGATACAAAACTTGTAGAACTATTCAGTCTAACAAATCCTTTAAATTCATTGCTTGCCAAGTCTATAATTTGTTCTGAATAAAATATGTAATGTTTGTGTGTAAGTATGGCTATTTCAATTTTTTTTATTTGTTTTTTTTTTTACTTTTATGTATTATGTGCTTGCCCATTTTCAGGGTCATGGCAACAAAGGAGCTGTGAAAAGAATTAAAGACACCTATTGGATGATTTTGAAATTGAATCTTTCAGTCTGGAGCATTGTTCAATATATAAATATGAATTATGTCCCCTTGAAAGTAAGATTTTTTT
>JADKLZ010051151.1:0-14225 GCA_021533235.1 Biomphalaria straminea | reverse complement strand
AGAGTCTGGCTGATTTAAGTCAATTGACAATTTGTTCTCTTGGGTGGATAAATTCATTCCAGCTTTAGAAGTAGTCTGGTTGTCCATCACAAGTGAGGAGGGAAGGTTTACTAACTGAAGATCATGACACAAGGATGGCAAATCTTTGTTCAGCGGAGATTTATCCACAAGTACACTGTTGAGATTGTAGTCGTCTAATTCAGGGACAAGACATGACTGCTGGACTGACTGTTCTGGGACAGAACTACTTTGCAATGAGGGAGACATAGAAGAAGTTGTACTTGGGTTAACACTCAAAGTGGACAATTCCTGTAAATGTTCAGTTCTAGAGTTAGAAGACATATTTGTATTTCTATTGGACTGAAAAGAAGCATCTTCAGATGTAAACTCTGGCTGAATATTGACTTGTGAATGTTGATTTCCTTCATGCACTTCAGATATGCTTCCAGCAGCGATGCTTCCAACTGGCAATGTGTGATTCAATGTTTTTGTCGATGATCCAGGTAAACTTCGGTAATCTGGATACTTTGAATCTGCAGGAACTCTAGTATTTTCATCTTGTTGATTCAAGATGCTCTTCAATTTTTTCTCTCCCGTCTCGGAACAGACAGAAAATATAGATGTCTGGGACACAGCAGACAGGGACCTCCTCATGGCTCCTGATGAGGCAGAGGCTGGAGATGGGCTTGGGGAGGAGGAGGATGAGCCTGAGGCAGAGTGATCTGGATGACAAGAAGGCTGCCTCTGTTCTGTTTCATGACTACTGGATGATCTTGCTGGTTGAAAACTTTTCATAGGAAGAGTGGAGAAGAATCTGGGAAGCATCTCTGGGGAAGAATTTTGTTCTGGGAAATCTAAGGACCGTGAAGAAATGTTTCCTATTGTGTCTGACTGTACAAGTCTTTCTATATGATTGCCAGCTTCTCGATGGTTAACTAAAGATGTTGATGGATTTGATTTGATAAAAGAGGCTAATGATTGATATGTGCTGTCAGGGGCACCATACATAGCAAACTGCCTCTGAGGGGAAGCCTCTCTTGCCACCGCAGAATCCACCATTTCCTGTCTTGTATATTGTCTACATTCCAACTGTGCTTGACCACTCACCACTGTCCCTGAGTTTTGATTTGAAGCACTACTTTCTCGTGCCCATGCTTTAGAGGGAGAATTCAGATTGTTTGCAGCGTGCTGCACTGGTGTATGCTGGTTCAAATCATTCTTTGGATGAACTCTGTCAGACGAGTTTGCCTCAGACTGATTATTCAAGCCTGAATTGTCTCTTCTATGTGGGCTGTTACTGTTGCTGGAAGAAGCCACAGCAGAGTTAGCATAGTGCTGGTGCTCTGCACTGCTGGAACTGTTAGAGCTTGTGCTGCTGGGACTCACTAGACCCAGGTTATAGGCATCCTGTGAGTTGTAGTAGCTCATGCACATACGGTCAGGAAATCTGTTCCTGGGTGGTCTTGATGGGTTCCTGATATCATCTGGCTGGTTGGCCTCATGCATTTCTGAGGCAGCCTCATTTCTAGGGATAGTTGCATACTGATGAAGGTTACCATACTCTGACACTGGTCTCGCATGCCGACGCCGATTCCTGGCTTTCCAGCTGTCCCTTTTAAATATATTTGAAAACCTCTGAAAAGCTGTGATGGTTGGCATGGCCTGCAATCTGCATGTACCAGGGTTACCAAGCGATCTTGGACGATCTCTAGCGGGTGGTACAGAGTTTTGCTGAGAAAAAACATCCACATTTCTCTGATTGGAGCCCTGGCCATCACCGAGCCACAAGGCCCAGCCCTCATTGTAAGGAGTATAACTAACAACATCATTTCCTGGAGTGATCACCACACCTATACCGTCTATCACATCTGTACTTGCATACGCTGGCAAAGTGTTAGGTGCTCGCAGGGGGCACCCCCCACTGCTAACTGATCGCTGGTGTCTAGTCTCAACAGTTCGGCTAGGAATTATGAAATCGCTTCTCACAGAGGACTCACTGTTATGAATTGTTGCTGCAGCTGGTGGAACTGGGCCAGAAGTTCCTAAATTAGAACTACTGTTGTTTTCATTTCTTTGTTCATTGGCCAGGGTCCTGTTATTTTCTTCATTCTGATTGATTTCTTCGTAGGGCGGTGGCTGCTCCCCAGGCATAATCTGTGGTGGTTTTGGTGGGGAATATGGGGGAGGAGGATCAGTGTAGGGTGGACACTCGACAGACATGAAGCCATCAGGAATGTATGGTTCACTGTCTGTGTCCTCACTGTTGACCTGCCTGGCATGAGCTTCAAACCCTGTAGAACAAATCAAGCATGATTATTTTGTATTAACCAATTAATGTGATTATATCTCAATAATAATTTTCTCAAGTTTAAAAGATTTTGTAGAAAAAATAGTATTAATAGTTTTTAAATATTTAAAAAAAAAAAATTGTAATAATCTATAGATAAGTTATTGGTAGTTAATCTTAACAGGAGGAGTTAGTAAACATGTAACTATAAATTTAAAACCATCACAAAATGATTCTAGTGATATGAATATGATGAAATATAGTTTAGTATAGAAGTACCAAATTCAGCCCTAGCAATCTATGGGGCAGTGGATGTAAAGGTCATCTGTTTTTTGTGGCCCAACCCCCTTGACATCAACCCAACTAATGTCAGGCACCATACCACTTGGAGCTGGGTGAAGTCAATCTTCACCAGGATTTGAGCCTGAGTCCCTTCAGTCCAGGAGCTTACCACTCAGCCATAATGTGCCAGGATATGCTGAGATCCTAGGCTTTATGCTTGTACTTAAATATTGAAAATGAAAGTATAAAGTAAATCTTACTGCGCATAGCCTGAAGTAAGCGTCTCTGCCTAAGACGATGTACCATAAAGAGAAGTAGGGCAAGAACCAAAAATGAAGTGACTGTAGAAGCAATCAGTCGCAATGATAAATTGGTAATACTTTCCCCATCCTCTGAAAAAAAAAAAAGAATTATTAACACCTAGCACAATTAGTCCTATCTGAATGATAAATGGAATGGACAGGCCTGCCATTGAGGGAGATTTTGTTCAAGGCAAAAGACAGAGAGGAATGGAGAAGGATGGTCAACAGATCTTGTGTGGCACCCCAATGGTCAAACAGACTAAGGGAAAGGTGAAGTGAATGCTTGATGGGATACTCACAATGACTTTTAACTTATTCATGGCCAGAAATTAACATTTTGTATCATGGTCTTATTTACTGCAAGGAAGTGACTGGTATTTAAGATGGGCAAAAGATGTCAGCAAAAATTATGAAAATAAGTTTGACATGATTTTTAAGGTATTTAAAACATCTTAAAGCTGTACCAGAAAAAAAGACACATGGTCAGTATTTGTATTATCTCAAAACCTGACCAACTTGCTCTTCTCTTTTCCTTCACTACTCTTTCTCTTTAGCACATCAAAGGATTTTAATAGAATGAACAGAAACAGATTAGAGAATGCAGGCTACTTTAACATTAGATTTCTTAGTAATGTAGATATTTTTTTTATTATATAAAAAAAAGTAAATCACTTTTCTACATTAACATTAATTCACTTTAAAGAAATCTTAAAGAAAAAATAGAAACAAATGGATGATGGTATTTTTACCATCATTTTTATTTTTAAAATCATAAGAAAACATCTATTTTGATACACTTTTGTCGCAGAGAAGTTATGAATTTAGAGTATATCTCAATATAAATTAATCTGAAATTAGCTTTAAACCAAGATATATAAAGCTATAAAAATACTTTCATTCTGCAATAAAAAGAAAATCCTAAAGCACAATTTATCCTTACCCTTATTGTTGTTTCCATCGGTGGAAGAGTTACTATTGTTTGTGCCAGAGTCATCATTACAGCCAAATGCACAGCATGTTCCCTCAATCAGCTTTGCCTTTGGGCAGTTCAATGGTGGAGAGCACCGAACTGAGTGACAAGAGATCGGAAAGCTCTTATCACATGTACACTGCAAACACATGTCTGCAGTATTAGGGGCATATTTCTCACCAACTGGTACAAATTTTCCCTGATGGTCATAACAACCAAGACTCTTTGAATCATCTGAAATGTGTCAAAGTCATTTATATATAGTATTACAATATTTAAGAGCCATTTCAAAATTAATCATGAAGAAGTCAAGTAAAAAGCCTTGAAAAGAGCTACTGGCTACTGAACAAAGTATAGAAGATCCCATTGGAGTCCTCAGTAAATGCTGAGATTTTTATTTGGCAAAATAAAAGTTAAAATGCAGTTTTGAGTCATTGTGTTAGCCACATGTTACTATTGTTCCTCTTCTACTAACTAAACTATTATAGCATGATAAGGTATTTAATAAATGCTTTAAAATGAAAATGGGCATAAACTAATAAAAAATTTTTTAAAGAAATGAATTGGTCATTTCAAATACAAACTTTAAATTAAAATTAATCAAGAGAAAATAACTGTATACAGAAATATTCATGAATACTATACTTAAAGACAACAAACAGGTTGCCGGAGGCTATGTGAAACACATGCTATAGGAAGCATTTTATAAGTAATGAGCCTTACTACCACTACAACTAACTCAAAAAAAAAAAAAGGTTCAGGGGTCAACCCTCAGGAAAAATTTGCTAACAGAAACCCTTCTGCAGCTTGAAGGGCACAGTGTGACCTGTGATGCTGCTTATCCCAAACTGTATAAATCCGGTCTTTGCATTTCATTTGGGCACATTGGCTGCATGGGGAGGGGGAAACTGCTTTGTGTGAACGCAACATAGTTCCTACCATAACTCATGCCCAGATTTTCATCACCCTATTTAATTTATGAGATAATCCACAGTCATTCCACAACTGAAAGAGGCCATCAAATAACATCCTTAATACACTGCACACTTGACTATCATTACCATGATAAGACAAGCCCACCAAACTTTTCATTTAACTTACTAGATCCCACTGTAAAAAGGTATAAATTTGTTACAGTACTTCAATTCAATTCTAATTGACTGGATTCATCCTGGTAATGACTCAAACTGTGTTTTCGCCAAAAAACAGCCCAGAATAAATATAATGACACTAAATAAATTGTTTCAAAAAAGATAATAACATAGCATTACTCAGAGAAACAGAAAAACACAAACAATTTTCTTACCATTTCTACTTTGATCACTTTGTATATTCTGAAATTTATCTTCGCCATCACCAGTTAAATTATGAAACAGCTTCAATGAGGATTCCTCTAACAATATACTCTCTCCTAATATAGGCATAAGTGTAGATGTTATTGATATGAAAAGAAACAATACTACACACTTTCTGCATTGGAAATCCATTTTGCTTAAACTTGATTCTTGAGTAGAGTGCAAATGACGGCATTAATTTGACTGTCCATGTTCGTAGAATGCCAGATCAAAGGTATTTCTATAAGGTCCACTTTTTGAAAATAGCCTTTCTAAAATTAAAGCCATTTATGCCAATTCAATGTTAAATATATGTCTGGTCCTTGTTTTTGACATCCCATTATAGAACTAAATAGAATGGTGTTGAACCAGTTATTATATTGGTCATGATCATCACAATTCTTCAAGCCAGGAGGGTACGCAAAACTTTAACTAAGCCACAATATGCCAAGGTCACAGCTGAATTTTTTCAGACACATAAAATTAAAATACTGCACTCTTATGATGTTACTTCTTTACTCTTTGGGCTTAAAATAATTTAAATTTATACTTTATACAACTAGATTGAGATGGATACTAAAAATAAAGTATTTAATTATATATTATATTATACTGTATCTAGTTCACTTCTAATCATAAACACATCAAATATGTCTAAATTACAATAAAGAACTAAATATATTTATATAATATTTATAAATATATCATGAATATAATGATAGATCTAGAATTTAGTATTAAGTACTTTTAGCATGTACTAAACAGCAACCATCAGCAGTCTTATTAACTTTGCCATCACCTGCTGGTATGGTAATACTTTACTGGCACAAAGACTTAGAATAAATAGACTAA
This sequence comes from Biomphalaria straminea, assembly GCA_021533235.1. Lineage (NCBI taxonomy): Eukaryota > Metazoa > Mollusca > Gastropoda > Planorbidae > Biomphalaria > Biomphalaria straminea. The sequence continues at coordinate 8,198 of JADKLZ010051151.1, read as the reverse complement.
TTAAAAAAAGCATTGTAGTATAACACTCAAGTACAGCTGTCATCTCTTGAAGAGCTTTTCCAAGAAAGATGCTTTTCCAAATCACTCATGATTCTTAAAGACAACATGCACCTATTAAACCACTGTTACATAAGATCTGAACCTAGTGGTCGTCTCTTTTCCATTAGGACTAAAACTGAAAAATTTAAAACTCCCTTATCCCACTTTCGGTCAGTGTTACGAGGTCATCTGTCGTCTTCGAGTAGTACATAGAAGTCAAATTCATAAAGCTCTGGTTGTGAATGTGTATGTGTGTTCGTATGTGAATGTTGTTCAAATTTTTCATCAATATTGTTTTGTACAGTAGTTACGCTGAGGTTGTCAATTGTAATCAAACTAAATTTCCATTAGATTGGATCAATAAAAATTATCTTATAAATCTTACTTCTACTTAGGCATCACAAGTTTACTTATTTACTAAAGATCATAAGATTAAGATGATTTCCATTATATTTATAGACTAGGTAGATTCTAGAATAGATCATCTATATAATATATAGACTAGAATTCTAAAGTCTCTAGAAATAGATCTAGTAACTGCGTGATAGGAGACTAGACTGTCTCTAGAGTAGAGCAGCGGTCGGTTCTCTCTCAACCTTTTTAGCTAGATGACCCCTTTTTACAATGCAACACTCGATAAGGGGTCACAATCCACAGGTTGAGAACCCCTGCTCTAGAGTCAGAAAGTCTACTGATCTAATATTCTCTAATTCATGACAATCATGAATTGAATCAATGAAGGATAATGATCTAGATATTAGACTCTACTATATTATATAAATATAACTATATTTACTATATAGAGTATATCTATAGTAGTATAGTTAGATCTACTAATTATCCAATACTATGCTTTACTAAACTTTACTTTAACTAGTCTTACTAGTGTACATTTCTAACTATGTCATTACTTGTCTACGACTACTGAATCTAGATCAAGAAACAGGTTACAGAGCTAGATTGTGACTAGAGATCAAACCTTTAGTTTTAGGCTTAGGTTAGGTTAGGGCCCGGTTAGGCTAAGGCCTAAGACAGTCACTGAGTCAGTATAGACTATACTAGTATAGAAAAATAGATCTAGGCCTTTAATCTAATTCTAGGCAATCTAAATCTAGCATGTTAAGTTAAAGTGAAAGTATACTACTAACTACTACTAGTACTACTACTAGTAAGTATTATAATAATACTAATAGATTTTATAGATCTAGTGATCTAGTGACCTAGTCTACTACTCACTACTGGAATCTTTTCTAACCTCATATTTTTTTTTTTATTACATAAAAATCTAGGCTCTAGTTAACTCTAGTAGGCTAAGTAGACTAGGTGCTCTGGCTCTAATGATAATAATAATAATGACTTTTGGACAAGTCACTTGAGTCTTGACTTTTGTGACTTATTAACACAACAGACTGTGAACAGTCAGAAAAATAAATCATTTTTAAATTTTTATCAAACAAGTTTATCAAGATCTAGATCTATTTTAAATATTTCAGCATTTATAGCACATTTAGATCTACTTAACATACACATATCTAGATTTGTCCCTAAGTGGTAGATTTTTTTTATGAATCAATGTTAATAATTTGGTTAGTAGGTCTAGAATCGTAGTCTAAATCTAGATCTAATATTTATTTATTATTTATTGATCGGTAGCCATTTTTGTTTCAGAATGTAATCACGCGTAATCCTACGAGACTAAAGTTGTAGCCTAGCCTATATATTACATTTAAAAAAAAAAATGCAATTGAAAGTTCAGAGTTCACAGACTCATATTGTCTATTCACTGGATTCCTAGACTCCACAATCGTACTTTACTTACTATCATTCATAGAAACTAGATCTATATTATAATTTTAATTATTATTAGGACATATAGATCTAGATCTATACATCCAGCTAGATCTATCTAGTAATCTAGACTCTAGATTGAGTCTAGAATTTTACTATTTTACTAACTTATTTTTATTTTAGCTGTAACTGTAACATATTACATACTTCAAAGACGTCAAAGTTCAATTATAATTTACTAGTTGACCGGCGGCATAACATACGTCGCTATTTACCAGGGCCGGCGACCGCAGTGGGGCCCGCATTTCATAGGACCCGCTCTAATTTAAAGTGTAAAAATGATTAAATTAAGCCATTTTATTACTTACAACAGATTCCCCGCGCCATCCTGTCGATTTAAATGAGTCCCAGGAGCACTAACACATCTATAATCAAGAAAAGTTTTATTCGTCATGTTGGAAACATGCAATGCAATTTTTAAATTTTTCATATCATACGCCGCTATTTTGCAGGGCAGGCCTTATAGGCACTGCAACATATGCGACCGCAGTGGGCCCTGCACTTTCTTTGGTCCCGTGCTAATTTTTAGGTGTATAAATTATTAAATTGAACCATTTTATAACATGATATAACAGATTTCCCTCGCTAAAGTCAAACCTGAGAGTAGTATCTATCTGTGTATTGACTGGTAGTCGTTCTTATCACACAAAACAATCTCTTCCGGCTTCCACTTTTTTAACCTTTCTTCCATTCACTACACAAATTCATAAGAGAGTTTTATGAAACAAAAATGTGTGCATTGCAATTGTGTGTAGGCCTACTTTATTTTTATACTTATAAATTGTGTTTAATATCTAAGACTGAGGATAAAGCAATTTTTACATTTTTCATAATTTGGAAATCCAAATTCAATAGTAGATATATGTGCATGTTTTCACGTTACACTTGAAGTTACTTCCTTTTTCCAGTCTATATTTATTTACGTCTCTGTTATTTTGTTTCGTGAATGAAAAAAGTGCGGATTGGGATGCACCAATTTCCATTCACACCGCGTGCGTGCGCCATGGGATCTTCCCTATTTACTTGCCGCTTGCATGTTGTTGTTGTTTGACCTCTTACTTAGAGGATTATATATATAGATAGATAAATAATTAAATAGAGTCTAGTACAGTCACAGTGTAACGACTGTAACTGTAAGTAGTGTAAGTGTAACACTCATTAGTAACAGTAACAACAGTAGCACTAGTACTTAGTAGAGTAGTAGTAGTAGATCTATGTCTATGATTAAAGTTATAAACAAATAATAATTAAAATTTTTACTAGTAAAAAATGAGTAAGCCCACCAAAGAAAGCAAGGGAAATGACAACCTTTTGATAAGAGCATTTCACCAGTATCTTCGTTTGTTGCATGAAAGGCCTGTTGTTACAAAAGCTGCAACAAAGTAAGTAGACTTAGTCTTAGTTAACTTAGTAAGTTAGTACACCACAGTAGTAATCAGGAGGTGCAGTGGCTGAGCGATATATAAAAATAATGCACTTGACTTGGCTTATGAACCGGTGGTCCCGAGTTCAAATCCTGGTGAAGGCTGGGATTTTTAATTTCAGGCATTGCTGACTTTGCAGAATTTAAGTCTCTTATTAGCATGCGCAGCTAATTTAACGTATCGATATGGGTAGGATGTAAATTCCTCTCTTTAAAGGAATCTCTGCAATTTTCAAGATCATGTAATATATTTAAGGGTGGCAACTCAATCAATGGGTTACTGTAAAAAAAAAAAAAGGTATACGTGTTTATTAACAAGGGTAAAATACATGCCGTGATTTCAACCTTTAGTTCTAAGATTCTTTTCCTATCATTGTCAGCCTTTTCTGTGTCGCTTCTGGTCCCTACTCCAGTTTTCAAGCTGCATGAAGGTCATTATTTCAGGAAAGCTCAGACTGATCTAATGAATTCAAGCCGATGTAAACTCTCTCTCTCTCTCTATCTACATTCATGTCTCTGCCCAGTTCTAAATAGTACACTGGTGCCCACAATAAGCACCAGTGCAAGGCAGATTACAACATAATATATAAGATAGATCTAACTTCCCTTACAAGTAGATAAACTCTGTTTTAAGTTCAGACTTTTTTCATAGGCAGTTTGATGGATTTACTTGAAACATTTGTAACCCTAATTAATAGTAAGTAGTGTCCTCTGGCTGAGCATTGGCTACTCACTTATTAGAAAGTGTGTACTGTTTGAAGAAGTATATTTATTGTAACTTTGTTGGTAGTAAGTAAAATGTCCCCTTCAGACCTTGCGATCTATGGGGCAGATGATGTTATTAACAGGTCATCTGTTTCTTTGGCCAATGGTTAACAAGCAGGGGTGACATGTGGCCAGCACAACGACCAACCGCCTTTACTTTCCCCAACTAAAGTCAGGTACCCATTAGAGTTGGGTGGACTAAGGTTCGGAAGCTGAGCACTTAACCATTCGACCACCGCGCCCCCAACTTTGTTGGTACCGGTAGCTTAACTCTTTCTCTTCTAATTGATGATGTCAATGTTGATTTGACCGCATTAAACTAAATCAATTTTTCAATTTATAAACTTTTATTTGTGTAATGTAAAAAGAGCATTTCCCTATAATTTGATGCCAAATATAACATTTTCTTAAGTATTAAATAAAAATGTAATTTAAGTTTATTTATAACAGGATAGTGAAATACAAATGAGAAAGATAAATAATTCTATTAGAACGAAGAAAATAATTACAGAGAGAAAAAGTTAACATTGTCAATAAAAAGTGACATACTTCATTTTTTTTTGTCTTTGAAGTTATAAAAGTTCCCTTTCAGACCTAGTGGTCTATAGGGCAGATGATGTAAAGGTCATCTGATTCTGTAGCCCACGGTTAACGAGGGTGTCATGTGGCCAGCACAATGACCAACCGCCTTTACTTTTCCCCAACTAAAGTCAGGTACCCATTAGAGCTGGGTGGACTCAAGGGCGCCCGAAAATAAAAATCCCAGTCTTCACCAGGATTTGAACCCGGGACCTCCAGTACGGAAATTAAGCGCTTTACCGCTCAGCCACCGCGCCCTCTTTGAAGTTATAACTTGGAATATCTAATGAACTGTCAATATTGCCCATTTCCAGTTTCGTGGGCAATATGGCATATAAAAGTATGTAGGTTTTACGATTACCCTTTGTTAAAAAAAAGGATTTCTGCTGAAAAGGCTGAAGTTGAAGTTTTTCTACAATCTTGAGAAACTTGAAAGACGGTTTCAGACTTTACAAAAAATAAAAAAAATGGCTCCAATAGTTGTTTATCATCAGGATTGGTTAGAATTCTTTGCCACCACATTGTATGCTTGGGTAAACTTATGTTATAGAAACATTTAATAATTTTTTAAAATAGAATACTTAAAAATATAGATTGTATTTACTTGAGAGAGTGCTTATAAATCAGAATACATTTAGGCCTATTTAACCATGTTTCATTCTGTAGGTCTTTTTAACCCATGTTTTATTTTGTAGATCTATTTAACCAAGTTTTATTCTATAGGTCTATTTAACCATGTTTCATTATGTAGATCTATTTAAAACCATGTTTCATTATGTAGGTCTTTTTAACCATGTTTCATTTTGCAGGTCTATTTAACCAAGTTTTATTATATAGGTCTATTTAACCATGTTTCATTATGTAGGTCTATTAACCATGTTTCATTAATTAGGTCTATTTAACAATGTTTCATTATGTAGGTCAACTGCAGGTCTATTTAATGATTTAACCATGTTTAATTATTTAGGTCTATTTAATAATGTTTCATTATATATTTATATATATATATATATATATATTTAACTTTTTTTTTCCCTTTTTTTATTAATTGCAGCGCTGTAGTCTCAGGGCTTGGAAATATTATCTCTCAATATCTAGCACCAGATCCGACAGCTAAAGGTCGTATTAATTGGAAAAGTGTTTTTGCCTACACATCATTTGGGTAACTATTTAATGTTCTACTATTAGTAGCATGCGTTTTCAGTTAATGCTATTCTTTCCCTGTATACTTCTGCCAAACCTGCCCATTCACAAAGTTTTTAGAGAAAATAACATGTTGGATTCATTATTTGACCAATGTTTGCTCAGAATTTTCTTAGGCAACAATTAATGATTTAATATTTAAAATTATCATCACTTTTTTTTTAGATAATTATGAGTTCTTTTATAGTATTTTGATGTGAAATTAAAAAAAATGGAAATCTAGGAGCTTTAAGCATTGGAAAAAGGTCACCATTAGTTTTAATAATACCAGTGAAATACATATATGTTATATTTCCGAAATGGTTTTGCCATTGTGTTCAGCAATTATTCTCAGAGCAAAATTACTTATGGTTTTATTGTCTGGGTTAAAAATTTTCTTCGAATTGATACATTTCAACCTTTTCAATGATAACCAGTAAGAGATTCAGTTAATAATTATCAGCATTATAGATTTTAATATTGTCCTGACTACTTTTGTATATTTTCAGTTTCTTTGTGAACGGACCATTGATCCACCATTTCTATGCCTTTTTGGAGAAGTTATTCCCCAAGGACACTCCAAATGCTAAATGGAAAAAAGTTCTGTTTGACAGGCTGATATTTGCACCACCATTTTTGTTGATATTTTTATATTACGTTTCCATTGTTGAGGTAAATATTTGTATCATTTTATGTGAAAAATACAATATCTTTAATTGTTTAACTCTTTCTCACTTGATGGACGATACCATCGTTGATTTCGACCTCATAAAATTTAAATAATGTTTAATTTTTTTAACTTAACTTTGAATTATTTAAAAAGAGCATGCATTCCCCTTCAAATCTATACCAAATACATTTACTTATAACAAATAACAAAGCTATTGAAGCCAATTCATAAGAGGATAATGAAATAGTAATAAGCAAATTGAATAATTCATTCAAAACATGGAAAAATAATTACGGAGAGAAAGATTTTTTTAATATTACACCAAAAATTTAAAAGTCTCTTATCAAAGTTGTTAAAAACTATATTCTAAGTTAAACTTTTTTTTTTCAGTTATTTTCAACATTAGTTCTATTTATAACACTGTAAACAACATTGAATTACAAATATTATGTTACATATGTTTTTTTATGGTTTTGTTAGTAAACAGTATCATTAGTGAAGACATCTCGACTATTTCATGTTCAGTGATGTATAACAGTTGATTTTTCTATTTTATACCGCTTGGGTTTTACCAGTATTTATAGTCTATTATTATGGTTTTTTTATCACAGTAGTGAACCCTTCAATCATGCATTGTTGGTTGATACAAAAATTGAGCAAATTTTTCTTATCCTACCGTTAACCTATATGGGAAAGCATTCTTTATCTGCAAACTGAACCTTAGTTGGTATGTGTCTGTCAGCATGTTTTCTGATCCATGTTAATGTTGTACATAACCAATTAGTCTGACATCTTTTCTGTGACAAAAAAAAAACAACAACCTGTGTTCTGCCTTTGGTAACCTGCAAGCTGAATTCAGCTTCAGTTAAATCTCAAAAACATTATTTCTGGTCTACGACTGCTTTTAAAAATCAAGAACTTCAGTTTGACTGCCAAGCAGTTTATGCCACCTCCTACAAACTTATTCAGAATCAAACTGATATTTATATTACTTACTTAATAATTGTTTCAACATGCCCTTTCCAGTCTCAGCTGACCCTGCTCAAAATGTTGCTCCGTCTAGAAGTCAGAGATTTGTTTCTCCTGTAAATAAAACCAAGGGAGACTACTGTCTCTGGTTAAAACCATGAGATGTATATTACACAATAATTGTCTCAACATAACTCACCCCTCCAGTACACTTGCCAGTGTTATCTGACGCAGAACATATTATTGTTCTGTTAAAAAGTTAGGGATTGGTTTCCCCTGTAATCATACAACATCCTCTGCTTCATAAAGCAATATTCGTTTAGTAAGTCAGAGACAAAGGGCTTCAAATTTTATATTTGGTCATATTGTTATCTTCTTCTTCTTCGTTTATTGTTATAAAACAGGTAACTTTTGTGATACAAAACTTGTAGAACTATTCAATCTAACAAATCCTTTAAATTCATTGCTTGCCAAGTCTATAATTTGTTCTGAATAAAATATGTAATGTTTGTGTGTAAGTATGGCTATTTCAATTTTTTTTATTTGTTTTTTTTTTTACTTTTATGTATTATGTGCTTGCCCATTTTCAGGGTCATGGCAACAAAGGAGCTGTGAAAAGAATTAAAGACACCTATTGGATGATTTTGAAATTGAATCTTTCAGTCTGGAGCATTGTTCAATATATAAATATGAATTATGTCCCCTTGAAAGTAAGATTTTTTT
>JADKLZ010051150.1:0-23463 GCA_021533235.1 Biomphalaria straminea | reverse complement strand
TTTTTACTTTACATCAAAAGACTCGGAAATGTGGAACTTTTTTTAAGATGTTATTTTATGTGACGTGTTGCATTGTACATAACTTTCATATAAATATTTTTGTATAATGATTAACAGAAATTTGTAATTTCACAAATATTTTGTTTAGTTTTATCATTAGATTTAAAATTAACTTTTTTTTCTCCTTTTACAAAGGAACTGCTGATGTTATTTAAAGCTTATGTCCAAAGGTCATTATAATAATAATGCATATAAAACAATTAACAAGCAAACTGTACCGGTAGTTCATATAATTTACTCATGTTTTTGGGCATTTCAGTTCTGGGCTACTTACCTTATTTTAAGTTACAGATTTTACTGATATTTTAGTGGGAAAGTTTATTTTTTATCTATGGCTTCATTAGTCACTCAGAAATGAGATGAATGCCAGGGCATTAGTTATGGTGTCTACAATGTCGTCCACACAGTAGTTTCCCCTTCTACATGCAGCTGATGTATCCAAAGGTATGGCGAGTGCCGATATAATTTTAGATCGGTTGCATCACAGGTTCTGTCTGAATTTAGCTTTTTTTTTTTTTTTGCTAAAGGTCGCCAGCTCCTGATTTTTCCTCAGGGTTGACTCCAGACGTCTTTCCCATGTTTGGGTATAGCTGCAAGCAGCAGATGTTTAAATTCAGAGTGAACTTCTCCTAGGTGGGTAGCCAAGGCTAACAAGCCCCTCTTGTCTGAAGCTTACAGGTTTATGCACCAGTTACTTGCCTTTATGCCTTCTCCTGTTAGTGATAATAGTTCAGCTAAACTCACACCTGAAGACCCAGAATTGAACTGGTTGTCGCAGGCTATTTGAGACATATGCCATTGGAGTATAAAATATAAAATCCTCACTTATGGTGCCAGTTTTTTTTTTTTTAATTGATAAGATACCTTGTAGATTGCTATTACTTTCTATACTAATGATGGCATGCTTTAATTTAACACAGTGTATGTTGACATTTAAAAAAAAAAAAAAAAAGGAAAATGTCTGCATTTGAAAAGATTGTGTTATTTTACAGAAAAAGCTTGGTTTTAAAAGTCATAGTTCAGATACCATCAGATTGACATGAAATATAATAAGTAAATTATAATTATTATAAATGTGTTGTTGTTTTTTTCTAATAGTTTAATTTAATTTTATTTTTTTACTAATTCTTTAATCAATGTCTGTTTTATCATTTAAAAGTTGTTTTTTTCCTCAATGATTGACACCAGTGGACTAGGTTAAGTGAATGAAAATATTTTTTACTTTGCTCAATGCAATTTTCATCCCATGCTTTCACTTTAAAACTTTTTTTTTTTGTCTGTCTGTTATAACACCATCCATCAACATCTGTGTATTAATTACTGTATTATTTAACGTGTATACAAATGAATAAGAAAAAAATCCAATCATTTCATTAGAAATCTTTCACCTAACATGTTATTTGCTAAGCATGGTTCTACATAGAGCTCTCAGCTTATGTTTGTTTAAAAAAGTTTTATGGGCATTTCTCGTTTGGTTTTGTTTATATTGGGTAAGTAAAAGTAAAGTTTCATTTTCAGACCTTGCTATCTGTAAGGGAGTTGATGTTTTGGTCATCTGTTTCTTTGGCTAACTGTTAATGAGCAGGGTGTCATGTGGCCAATACAATGATTAACCTTAACTTTCGCCAATGAAAGTCAAGTTCCCATTTGAGTTGGCTAAAAATCCAGAAATTAAAAATCCCAGCCTTCACTGAGATTCAGACCCAGGAACACATATTCAGAAGCAAAGCACTTTACCGCTTGGCCTTTTTTTTTTTTTTTTTTTTTTTTCAAAAAAAGATATTTTCTACTTTTAATTCTTTATAACTGAGTGTGAACAAAAAAAAATGAATTTTTAAAAATATTTTTTGTATACACTAGTATACAGGAACTTTTGTTGGAAACTAAAAAGTTTAAAATTCTGGACCATGACCCAGGTGACTGCCATATAAAATTATCATTACCGGTACCGAAAAAAAATCTTAAATGCTTAGGTTGAAAGACATTGTCATATTGCATTGTATTATTTTCTAATGCCAGACTGAATACTTTCAATTATTTACTCTTTTTTGTTATTGTCAAAGAGAATAAAACAAAAATATATGAATTGGTTTAACTTAGCATTGTAAACATTTTATATTTATAATTATATTACTTTTTAACTAAGTTTATAATATTTAAAACTATCTTGTGTATGACAAAAAGAAAACAATAAACTATGTTACAACTATTGTTGATTCCTGTGGAATATAGTTTTTTGTTTATTTGTTTGTTTGTTTTTGTCATTTATCAATCATAAAGTGAAAGGACCATGTTTATCAAGAAACAAATGAATTTGTTAAGTAATAGAGAGTTGGCTTCCTTCAGTCGTAGAACGACTATGGTTCATCTTGAACACTTTTTCATGTGGCTGTGGAGACCTATTTTGAAGAGACCCTCCCGTCCACATATATCGCAGGTTAAGGTGGCTTTCGCTTTGGTGATAGAGGAGCCGGCCATTTTTCGTATGGCACGCTTTTCTTTCAGAGCTGAGACACATGTTTTCCAACTGTCCATATCTTTCTTGGTCACCTTCTCTCTCCAACGTCTAGGGCCATGTCTTCCCAATGGTCAGTATCAATGTTCACTGGTTTTAGTTCCTGTTTTATTACATCCACGTAAAAGAGGGCGGGGGGAACCAGTTTTTCTTGAACCAGACGCGAGTTGTCCATAGAGAATGATTTTTGGGATGCGATTGTCGACCATCTGATTAAATAATAATAGACCAGATAATTTGTTACACATGTTGGCCAAACCTATTAATCTTGTGCAGGATGAGGAGTATGGGGACACATGGAGCGCCCAGACCAGGTTCCCCGTGGTGGAGACTGTCCAGGTCTGAGCCTGGTATTCTGGCACAGTACAGGACGCGCCACTATCCCTTCGGCTCATATTTCGCACTTCTCAGTCCTTATTTTTAACTTCAATTCACCAACTACTGGAATAATTAGCTTGTAGACCACCACGTGAATTAACATATCTAAAAAAAAAATACACTAAGTGTTTCTCTAAATACTCAGAATGGGCGAAGTGTTCCTTAAAGGAAAAAGTTTGGGAAACTATTCAGACTAAACACCGGTCTGCGGCATTGCAAGAGATTTTAACCTCTCAAGCTCTCATTCAAATGGAGTTTGATATGAAGATTGATCTTGTGAATCAACCAATGCAAAGTTCATTTGTAAAAGTAGGTTGATTATAAAGCATGTTAGTTTTGTCTGGTTCATAAGCTCATATAAACTCTGTTTAGGTCATATATGTAGGGCCTACTACCCTGTTAATGTTCGTGGCATCTTACCCCTCGAGAGACGATATTTTCCCTTTGCAACTTCTTGTGTGACTAAAAGAAATAGTGAAATACGCTAACAGAAGGTCTGTACGTCATGGTAACGAGCTATTGGTCCAAAACTGCCCACAGGTTGTGATGTTGCAGTGTTCAGGCGTTCTATAACGATTGGTTTTGGTCAAGTCCAGCCATTCTATACTTTGACGATTACGTCACAGAGAAGTAGCCTACATAGAAGTCTAATTTAAAAAGCGCTGATTGTGTGTGTGTATGTGGGTGTGCGCATGGTACATATGGGAATTTTGTTTCTATATTGTTACAGTAGTAGTGCTGAGGTAGACCATTGTAGTCAAACTGAGTTTCCATTTCTTGGACCAATAAAATAGTCATATCCAGCTTGAACGCTGAGTCGTACAAATAGATTGAATGAAACAAGTAAACTAAAGATAGCTTGTTTTGAAATATTTAGGTATTCTTTAGATAAAATGGATGATATATAATTTAATGTTTTATCTTTGTTACAAAGCTTATATCAACTCTTTCTGTCTGTTCAAAATGTTTGAACACGTTATAATTATTTCTCCCACACCCAGTCAATGTCGAAGACAATAACTGAATCAATAAAAAAAAAAATACTCTTTTAATTACTGGCATTTAATTATAGGCTATTGTTTTATACCAAAAAAGGGAAGTTAATAATTGTACACGTCAATTCTCCCACATCCATTTTGAAACAATTATTTATTGTTCGTTATAAAACATGAATGATTAAAAAAAACATAAGTCAATTAGGCCTAATTGTTGGTAACTTATTATTTTGTTTGATTTCGAACAGGGGAAGTAACTTCTACAGTATTGATAAATATTGTTCTAGGTGTGGAGTGCTTTCTCTTATAAAAATCTTTTTTTTTTTTTTTTTAAAGTATTTTTATATTTTGCTTGTTTGTAATCACACATATAGAATCTAGTCTAGATCTAATCTGGATTAGATCAACGTTCATAGTTAATTTGTTAAAGAATTATCCCCAGAATAGCCTTTTTTCTGCATACAAGTTAATTACTTAATTGTTGGTCGAGAATACTTTTTTATATACACGAAATAGACAAATATCGCGATTTATGTTTTTATAAGTCAATATGGCTGCCACCATGTTGTAAAATGTAAACAACTCAAACTCAGACCAGTACAGTTAAATTGTTTTGCAATTACTTCAGGATCTATACTTCCATAACAGCACTGTTATTAAATATAATAGAAGCCAGCGTTTTGACGTAAAATTATGTCTGTAAATGAGGCTCAGCAGGTAATTAATCTAAATTTCCTGACTTTTGCGACCAGTTTCATGAGTTTGAGTTTTTGATTTTGAAAACTTTTAGTTTTACTTTACTTTTACTAAAAAAAAAAAAGTTTAAGAAATTAATAATCATATTTAATTATTATTATAATGGCTCTTTAACTTACTAGTTACTATTAGTATTACTACTATTTTAATATTTACTACTAAGACTAGTGACATATTATATAATATATATAACTATAATCATAAATATGATACTGTCACTGTCACATATCTGAAGTTCACTAACTAAGTAAGTCTAAGACAAACGAACCATTCAACTCACTTTTTTTTTCTGTAACATTTACAACCAATTTCTAATGTCTAGACTCTAATGGTAAAGTAAATAGAAGGCAAATTTTTACATATAACTATAAAAATAATATGTTTCTTACCTTTTCAAAGGGGCGCACATAAAACCACAAGTAAAACCTGTCTGTCACAAATAGCCTATTTGGTGAAGTTCATTATGGCACAAAATCTTTATAAAAACGAATTTCCACAAAATATTGCTTACGAAGCTTACACTTACAAACATAGATCTACATATCTATTATCAGATCTAAAAAATATGCCATAGACATAGAAGGCTATAGGATGATAGGTGGCCTAAATTAAGAGATATAATGAATATTGACTTTCAAAAATGCATTTTCATTGGGAAATCTGTTAAATTCCACCATGACCATATATTATAATTATATCACATACTGATACTGTGATATGATAATTATTATAATTATGATTTATTATACTTTTTTTAAAACTAAATATAGTGAAAAGTCACTAGACCTAGAATCTAAATCATAAAATCTACTATTCTTTTCGATGGATTATGATGGCTTTTTATCTTATCATTATGATTATTAGATTATGATGATTATGATTACTAGTAACTAGATCTATACTATAGACTAAGACTTAGCTTCTAAGATTTGAATGAATGTGAAATGTTTTTTTTAAAGAAAAGTTTAGCTGCCTGCTAAATAAATGTCAATTACTGATTCAAGGTTTCTCTTGTCTATTATCTCAAGGAAGAGTTAGAAGTTTTAAAGTCTATATATGATGGAGATAGTGCCTTTAAACAGATTAGTGATACAGTCTTTCAATATAAGGTAAATTTGATTTGATAGATTCTATGTCTATACCTATTTAATAAGAAAATCAGTTTTGTAGATTAATACTTTGTTAAAATTATTATTATTATTATTTTGCTTCTAAATTCAATATATATATATATATATTATAGCATTTTGTATATTATGTAGATATTTGTACAGCTATTATAATTAGTTTGTAATAACAATCAAGATCTTGAGATAATCACTGAAGTCCTTGTTGCAAGTTTAGGTCTCATTGAAAATAAGTGATGTATTAAACAAATATAAAACAAAGCAAAGATTTTTTAAAAATATTCTGCATATTTTAGTCAGCTTAGAAAGTGGCTGAGTGGTAAAGCAATAGACTTCTGAACCAGAGGGTCTTGGGTTGAATCCTGGTGAAAACAGGGATTTTTAATTATGGTGTCTCTAAGGCACCTTTTAGTCCACATGACTCTAATTAATACCAGACATTAGTTGTTATGCTGGCCATATGACACCCTTGTAAATTATGGGCCACAGAGACAGATGACCATTACATCATCTGTCCTATAGACCACAGTGTGAAAGGGGGAAACTTTTAGTCAGCTTGCTGCACATTCATAGTTTGAATATTTGGTGGTAATTAATTCAGAAGAAACAAAAAAAAAATGACTCAAGTGATTGCGATACGATTACACTACAATGTAGCACGGTAAACCAACTCCTAGATACCCCCTCCCCCCCACTGGTCCACAAATGAGATTGGACCAAAGCGCTCTGAGCATGCTATAAGCATGAAAGTAGCGCTATATAAAAGCTATAATAATAATGTTCTTTTGAACAAAAATATTATAATTACAGTTTATGTTGTTTTTTTTTGAACTTATCTAACTTTTTAAGTTTACATTTTTACTTGTTTCTTCTTTAGTTTGGTGAGGAAGGCAGCTACAAATGTTTCCTGGTTGAAATATCCTGGCCTCCAAACTATCCAGAAGAACTCCCTGTGATAAACATGGAACTTTTTTATAACAAACATGTGTAAGCAGAGACTCAGTGTAGTGTGAACATTTAGTAAATGAAAGAGTTACCCTGACATTTTCTGCATGAACATTCTTTAGTTCATTTTAATTTTTAAAAAAAATCACTACTTTAATCATGAAACATCATAATGTATTATCATGATACTTATCACAAATGTTTTATCTACTGTAAACACTATAAAACAAAAGAAATTTCTAATATTTATGTTACACATTCCCCAGAGTCCCAGTAGTGAAAGACGCTGTGAAGACAAGCTTGACTCATCAGGTAGGTGTGGCTCTAGCATAATATGACATTTAGCTCATAAACCTTTCTGTGTCATAAGAATCTTATTAACTATTTTGTTCTTTTTATCTTTAGCTTCTTACACTACCAAGTTGACATAATGTTGACTTTAATGTTTATTTTCTTTCTTAGTTGGCCTACTGTTTTGTTATTTTCTATACATACACACAAAATTGTTATTGATGTCGAATCATTGTATGATTGTTTCTTTGATCCAGGCAGAGGAACTTTTGGGCATGTCTATGACATTTTCATTGTTTGAGTGGGTCAAAGACAATTTGGAAACATTGTTAGCAGATCAACCTAATGCCCCAGCAGTGTTAACTGTAAGTCTAATGCTTTAAATACCCATAAAATAGTTACAGTCAAGCACCAATACAATATAAGTCTTTAGTCATTTTTCTTTTTAGTTATATAAGTAGTATAGCTACCAGATTTTTAAAAAAATTGTTCATGTGGCTATATTGCAACCTTGACTATCAACAAATAATTCTTCATCTCCAAAATTTCAGCATGAAGCTCTTGCTTTGCAGTTGTTCTCAATGCTTACACTCTTTTCATTGGTGATTCTTCTTCTAACCAGCTTTTTGCTGCTTAGCTGTGAGCTCTTTCACAGACCACGCCAACATGTGCTGTTCTCTTTGGGTGTTTAGAACTGCCCTACAGGGTGTTGGTTATGTTGGGCTGTAGTGGAAGTAGGGTCTGCCTAAGGTGGATTAGGAAGGTTTTTTTAAAGAGGATAAGGTGTACAGTCTCAATTCCATTGTTGATATAACATAATCATAAAAGACACATCCACATGAATAAAACTTTAATGAAAGTCTTTAACATTTTCTAATCCTAAGAGATGAATTTTGTCAAGACCTTAATGTTTCACATTGAATGTCTTATCTACCAGCAACAGGCACCAGCTGTAGAGGAAGAACCTGAAGATGCCCCTCAGAAAAAGGAGAAGAAAGAGCAGATGACCAAGTCCCAGAAAAGAAGAATGTTTGACCGTTTTGGGGCAACTACTGACCGGCCCAGAGGATGGGATTGGGTAGACATTATAAAACATTTAGCACAGACAGGAAACAAACCAGATTCATAGAGTCCTGAGCGTCTTTGCATGTAGTGTCTTGTTTTTTTGTGTCCTGTCTTGTTTTGTCTTCACTATATGTAGTCAAAAAAAAAATTGTTTTGATTAAACATGTCTATATTTTGTTTTCTTTTTTTTTTTTTCTTCAATCTTATATAAAAAAAAGAACTTTTTAAAACCATAATTCAAGGGGTATCGTACTAACATTTTTATCACACGATTGTACATATTGAATATGTACCAGCCTGGTTTGTGCCTTGTGTTTATTGCATACATGACCTAATTCCAAACAGATGCGTTTAATAGACTTACTTAGACTGTTCCTCCAGTGCAGTTCATCAAGCTCTCTCGGCAAAGATCAATCATAGCCTCTTTCCAGATAATGCCTATTGATCTTCAGTTTTCTAAAAAGAAGTGATTACATTATATTCACTTTTCTCTTTTCAACTTCCAAACCCATTTCCTTTATTGGCCTATGAAAAACTTTCTTAACTATTAAACACTCAAATCTTCTTTGCTGCATTTTATACCCCCTGTTTACAAATACTTTAACCAAGACAAGACAATACTTTGAATGTTAATTCTAACAAAGTCGAAATGATTAAATTTCAAGATTAAATCTTTATTCTTATTAAAGATCATTTTGATAATATAATGGTGCATTGTTTTTTGTTCCTTAATTTTAGGCAGAACTTTTAATATTTAAGACTAATATAGACTTTAAATTATAAGTCTTTCTTTTGTTCAATCATTCAATCTATTTTCCATCTCAACCCAAGCTCTAATAGTAGGCTCCTATAAATGTGTGTTTAAGACAATTCATGATCAGCTAGAACACTGGACATGTTTTTTTCAATCGCTATTTCCGTTAGTTGTGAAATCAATCTCTAGATCTGAGAACATTTGACAACAAAGATAAAATACAGGTTGTTTTTTTTTTCATACAAAACTTATATCAACTCACTCTGTCTGGTAAAGAGTTTTTATAAGTTATTTCTCCCACACCCAATCTCGAATCAAGCTGAAACTTCACAAAATTATTTATTGACCTCAATTTTTTTAAAGGTGTTACCTATTAGACAATTATTTAGTCGTAATTCATTTTTTTATGTAATAGCAACAAGGGAAACAAATACTTCAGTGTTCACATGTGTGGCTAAATTTGTTGGGTTTAGTCCCCTTATATAATTGTTACTGCTATTTCTTCCCCACACATTATCTGATCAAGTGGATACTTTAAACAATTATTTATTGTAAAAAACATGAATCAATAATAAAATTATACTAAATTAGTTCATTAATTAATTGGTAATTAATTATTTTGTTTGATATCAAAAAACCCTTTGGATGATGTTTGCTTTTTTATTTAATAAACAAGTCTGAGCATTCACAATTTGTAAAAAATAAAAATTCCACAGAACAATGTCGCTTCTCTCATCTTGCGAAATGTAAATTTGTTTTCTTTTTATTGCTTATTTCTTTGAGCCTGGATACTTCCAGTTGAATTCGATATGTTGGCTATTGTCTTCATTGCTTGAATTTGTATATTCCTGCAAATTATCAGATTCATTGACCACTTATTTTAAATCGGACAACTTACACTTAGAGCTTGTGAGCATGGATCCTTGTACCTATTCCTAATTTGTTTGTTTTTTTTCTAAAACAAACTTTTTGAGTTTTATGTGAGTTCCCCATTAATAGGAGACACTAGGAGGTTTCCTCGTTCGCCTATACCTAAGGGCGGCCCTAATACAGCAATCAAATAGTTCAATGTAAAAGATTGATGCAACATATAATTCGGAAAAGTATCTTACTCATATATATAGAGAGAGAGAAAGAAAGAGTAATAACTTATAACTTAAGGGAGGCAACTAGGCAACGGAATTTATTTCCATAAGGACATGACACATTCATAAACCAACGTCTGCCTTGAACACAGCCTCATCATGAGCTCTAGACTTGGGCGGAACTTGTTCTCTTCTTTTACTAATGTTGATCAGTCGATATCCCTCTTTGCCTCGTCTCTAATAGTGAGCACCTGCTCTATCTTGGATGGCGGTGTGCATGCAAGGTTATAACAGTATATATATATATATATATACGGTCTCCACAATGCCGACATAATTCCAAACTGCATGGTTTGTGTTTGAGTATCTTGTTCAATTGTTTCCGTGGGCTTTGTTTTTCACTGTATAAACATTACTAACAAATTTTCTACGCATTTTAGTGTCTTCAATATTGGACATCTCAAGAAAAGTGAACTCGTCATTTCTAGGTTCACCACATTTATTGCACGAAATGTAAATGTCAGACTAGTTCCATCTAATACTGAGCTTTGACTGCAAGTCGCAGACTTACATATTTCAGATTTACTTCTTCATTTTTGCACATTCTGTTGTCTACATTTGCAATTGTTTGGACGATGTGCAAAAGTCTGTACAAATACATGAGAGAATTTCTTGCTGGTTTTCTGATAGATAAAAATGTTGCACGATGCATTGATTGCCTCGATTATATGAACAAACGCTGCATAGAAAAAGAACAAATTTTGTTGAGATTCACCGGCATTGAACTCTGGGAAGGCTGCCATGCAGAAGGAACACATTGACCCTGGAAGGTTGCAGACGATATACAACAATGCAACAAAGACAACTCTTCTAGAGGCGCGAGTTTCTTTCGACACTTCTTGTCTGTCTGACCGCAAGGTGGACTTCTTTTTCCACGCGCGTGATTCGTCTAGCTTTAGAATGAGGACAGCAGTGCAAATGACCACAATGATAAAAGATCCATTGTAAAACGCCACATTTAATGAATTTGAAATCACGTTTATAGTTCCTTTGCTAGCCACAAACTCCGTGGTGATAAGACTCATATTTTTGCTTGGAAACCACTTCCATATGAAACGAGCCGGCACGTAGATGGGGACAACACACAGAGCCGTGAAGATGTATAAGGTCACGAGAATGGCCGTGACCCTTCTCGGGGTGAGAAGGAGCTTGACCTTTAGAGGTATAGTCATGGAGAGAGATCTTTCAAAAGTCAAGTACGCTGTAATCATTCCACTGACCCGAGTGAAGTAAAATTTGGGCCAGCCTCCAGTTAGATACTGGACACTGCGGGAATCGATGATGATTCTGGAGTCTGCGAAAAGAGGGTTGTAGCAGATGCCCATCCACAACAAAGACAGAAGGCAACCCATGTCTGCGATGGTGATGGCGAAGAATGAAACGTTGATGGTGTTTTTAAAACCCATCGTCCAGAAAACTTTTAGACAGGCAGCGTTGGTCAGCAAACCGAAGCCACTGATACCGTCATACATGGCACTTTTCATTACCACCGATACCACGGCAAGGAGCTCATCGCTTACAATTTTGTAGTTGGCAGCTGGGAGACCATTTTGTCCTTGTATGATATCTTTGGTATCATTGACAGCCATTTTTTCGAATGCTCGCGTGTATGGTGTCTTTGTAAGTAAAACGTCTGTGATTAAAGCTTACATACTTAAATGAAGACACATTGCTTTGATGTGCTTTTATGTATATGTATTAAACTGTTCACGATGAAGGTTTGTACATTGAATCTTATCAGCTTTCCAAAGATATCAGTACAACACCAAGAAAAGGTACTAAGGCTTCAAGAATACAAGGC
This sequence comes from Biomphalaria straminea, assembly GCA_021533235.1. Taxonomy (NCBI): domain Eukaryota; kingdom Metazoa; phylum Mollusca; class Gastropoda; family Planorbidae; genus Biomphalaria; species Biomphalaria straminea. The sequence continues at coordinate 11,631 of JADKLZ010051150.1, read as the reverse complement.
GCATAAAATATTATCTAATGCTAAGTTTTCATTTTGTTAAATTGTTACTAAATATTTATTAAAAAGTTAAATATAGGCGTACCTTGAATCTATTTCTTGATAAAGAACGCAACTTACAACATTTTTTTTTTACTGTTGTTTGAATACTCTGAGAATTGAGTCTCTCTATACAGAATCTAGATTTTTTTAGAAATGGATTTTGATAATGTTAATGTTTAGCAAGAAAAAAAATGTTGCCAAAGAAAACAACTCATAACATACTCTCCCCTAAAAAACAATTAAAGCTCCCCATTTCATGAGCTTTCTGGGGTTTCTAGTCGTCATAATGACCCAAACTTTGCTAAGTCGTTTGTTTTCCTGGCTGAATAGGGCAGCCCATTCAATTATCTAAATCTTATGGCACTAGGGAAGAAAGAGCACTTGAAGTGATTGGTCCTAGCATATATATGGCTCCTTCTGTCTCGGAAGACAATGGATGCGCCCAGATGAGTCACTGGCTTTGGTTTCGTCTTTAGACGGGCTAGAATCTGGAGTGACTGATCAAGCCAATTCTGAAGCGGCAAAATAAGAAATGTACCTTGTCTTTCTGAGTATTTTGTTAGTTTTTTTGTTTTTTTCGATTTTAAAATTATGGTTTAGTGTTTTATGTTTTATTGCTACTTTTCTTTTTGTTATTCTGTCTTGAGTTTGTCTCTAAATGTAGTGGTTTTACTAATGAGGCATAGTTTCATAGAAAGATGATTTTATCCTAAATGCAGCTATAATAATGATAATATAAATAATTTTATCACATTCATTCTCGATATTTCACGATCTTATAGTTGAAACATTGAAAGACTAGCTTCAGAAATAGACTCATTCCAATAGCTGAAGTTCAGATCTGCTACTTTGTTTCTACAAACTAAAGTCAGTCTAACTTTTCAATGTTGAGATTGAGGTACCGCCTGAAATCCATATTTCATTAAACAAATATCCGCTTATAAACATATATTTGAAATACAGTATATATTTTTTTAGTGTACCAAGTCACCAGAAAAGTGATACATAACCTAAAGTCCTTCGCTGTAATACTAAAGCAGGCTACGCGGATCGAAAAAAGAAATCAAAGATAAGGTATCTGGACAGCTAATACTAAAACAATTATCCGAATATTGATCTATAAAAAACCCTGCATCCAATGAACAACAAATCGGTTCACATATATATTTCCCCGTGGGCAGATTATCTCTAATTTTTAATATTAATTGATTCCATCATTTCCACAGTGGATGCGATGAACCGTGACGTAAATTATACTAGAAGTTAACGTTGTGCAAACAAACTAGAAATAAGATATTTGACTATTATTATAAGATCAACATTTATCTTTATTACTTCAGCAATTTAGGTTTTTGGAAACACCCCATTTATAGGTTTGGTCGATACAGAAACAAGATTGAACAGAAAAGTTGTCTACCTTATTGAAAGATGTTTTAACTAATTATCTTTGCAGAAATGAACGTAGTTGAAAGCTTTTTTTTTTTTTGGATGGCTGTGATTGGCACAACTGTCAGACAACGGAAAGTGGTTATCAGATTATATCTAAATCAATTCTGTTATAAATGATATTTTGTTTCAATCTTAAAATAAATGTTTAAAGAGACTTCTTAAATTAGTAACTTTAACGTATCTAAGTGCATCAGATTGGTTTGTATAATCTTGTGTGGAATATGATCCATGTTTTCTTTTTAAATAAATGTTAGCAGGATCTGCCTTTAGGGAATTAACAGTTGTTAGAATGGCTTATAAAATATAAGAATGACCTCGCATAAATAATAAATTGATCATTCTCCGCATGGTTTTAAAATGTTAGGTCCAAATAACTGACATCGCAACCATCGTCTGGCATGGGCCCGGGTTCAGAAATTACTCGTTCGGCCCCCCTCCTACGGTAAATGGAGTGTGACTGGACCCAACTTTAGTCACACTGTATCTAATGTGAGAGTAGGCCTATGTTTTCAAATAAACAAGACCTGAGACAGACATTAGACAGACATAAGTCAGACAAGTCACAAAGTACAGACATTACTTAGAAATTACTCGTTCGGCCCCCCTCCTACGGTAAATGGAGTGTGACTGGACCCAACTTTAGTCACACTGTATCTAATGTGAGAGTAGGCCTATGTTTTCAAATAAACAAGACCTGAGACATTATACAGACATAAGTCAGACTAGTCACAAAGTACACATGCTTCTCGTGGTGCGAACGAGACACTTAAACTTCGGACCATTTTAAAAAGTCAATGTCATTGGTCCAACCATAAGACTGTCAAATGTTTTGTTTTGTAAAATGTTTTCCATGTTTCGGATGTTCTTCATACATAGTATTAGATAATTACTTCCTAGTCCAAATCTCCCGCAAGACGACGAGGGATGGGAGCGGGCAGGGTTTGATCACGGGACCATCGATAAATCTGAACGACAGTCCAGCGCAAAAACCGCACGACCAGGCAGTCAAGTCACGTGCTCAACCTTCAGATAGTCTTGTTGTGTAGACTTTGTCTTAATGCGCCCAGGAAAGTCCCAACTGACTGATTGACTTTAACTTCAAAGTTAAGATCTTTTCTGTAGAAAGTCAATTTTATAACTAGCTGCATTCCCAAAAACTAATTTCTAAAGAATTTTATATTCATGTAATTGTAGGATTAATTGTAAAAATTGGGATAAATCTCTTGTAAGCTAAATTTACGGATATTGTCGATTAATACTTCCAATTTTTTAATATTCAGTTTTTATTAAATTACAGGAACACACAAAACAAATACCGGTATGTGAAGGGATCCCCGCACAGACTGAACTGTCAACATTATCGAGACGAGAGTAACACCTTTAGTCAAATCACTAAATTTAAGAAGTCTTCAGGATAGAAGCCTTAAAAGTAAAGTAGAAATTAAACATAAAACGCTGAACCATAATCTTCAAATACAATAACACATTTTAATAAAATAATCAGAAAGACACAAAGATAAAGGCACATTTCTCGTTCCATATGCTAGGACAAATGTGTACCAATGCTCCTTCTTCACTAGTGCTATTAGAGCATGGAATGGGTTGCCTGAGCTAGCCAGGAAAACCAGTGACTTGGCAGAATTTAGGTCATAGGTCAATATGTATAAAAATTGCATGATGCGTAGGACGTAATTATCTTCTTTTTTTTTTTTTTTTGAAGTAACGTCTGTATTATATAAGATAAGAAGATAAGTGAAATAGTTCATGATCATTTAGATTGTTCATTTTCATTTATATATACCCGCTGCAGTTCAGGAATTATGAATTCATCAACACAAAATTGAAGCATTTGCCCTTTACAGCTTTAATGCTCATCATAAAATACGAAGACTTCTGAATTCACGTAAATCCAAAATAGTTCATAGTTCATGAACATTTGGTGGTCCATTGTTTCCTGTTGCAGATACATGAAGGTCCTCACCCATCACAGTTGTGATGGCATCCCACACTAAGGATGTCCTTGAACTTGGGATTACTTTGAAAGTCAATGTCTTTAGTTACTTCGAAGCCAAAAATTTTGCGACACACTCTAGAGTTAGACAACAGACATTGGCCTTTAAGAGAGTGTCCAGGAATGTCATCTGACTGCGTGCTTGAGGCTGGGGTTCAAATCACTTCAAAGAGGCCATCAGAGTACCATTAGTATCTTTTTTTTTAATGGTTTGTTCAGATTATACGTTAATTCGTATGTTTGTTTTTATTTTGCATTTACGGATCCACGTCTGGACCATATACATTTATTTAAAGATTAAAACAGGTAACCTATTATTAAATATTAATACTAACAAAAGAAAATGTTAGAAACAAATTTGTATGAAGAAAATCTTCATAATAAGTTTAAAGACACACATTTGAATACTCACAGTGCCTCTGTGGTGTAGCTTGCAGCAAAGGTTTCAGAAGATACTGTCTAATGTATAAAGACAGTAATGGAAACTGTTTCCTCAAACCAAATTTTGAAGCATAAAGTTGTGAAAATTATGAGCCTATAAAATGCTGGAATTTGACAATGATGAAATACTTCTAGGTATAAGGGAATTTACTATCAACGTAACATTTATTGACGTATTGGAACTAATACATTGATACCGTATTGTGTTGGATACAAATAACCGTTAGATAAAAACAAATGCAAACAATTTTGTGCAGTAAAGTATTGTTTGATTGTTTGCAAATAAGTTATTACTGTAATTATTATTGTTATCATTATTGTTACCCTTATTGTTATTATTATTATTATTACTATTATTATTGTTATGATAAAAGAACGAGTATTCTTTCTCTGGCGCAGCCAGGGTCGAGTTTCGTTAAAGGGAAACAAAATTCATCGTAGTCCCTTTATCAGTTTCCACTGAGGAATTTTCTGGTGATGTGGCAGGTCTGCAGCAGTACCGCCCTCTGACAGGCAACGAGAATGTTCCTGGGAATGCCAAGGGCCCTGAAGGTATCTGTGAGGTCAGTTGTTATTATCCCCTCGGTTGATATGACAATGGCGTATATTGTTGTTTTAGAAAGCTTCCATAGACGCTTAATCTCCAAGCCTAGGTTCCCATATTTTCGTTGTTTTTCTAATTCCGTTTTTCTTAAGTTGTGAGATAGTGGTACTGCAATGTCGATAATGGTAGCGACTTTTTCCTTTTTATCGATGAGCAGCAGATCAGGGCGATTAAAATCAACTGTTTTGTCGGTCAAAATAGGTCTATCCCAGTACAGCAAATAATCAGTAGATTCGAGAACCTCTTGTGGTGAGTATTTGTAATAAGGAGGAGTATCCTTCCCGATCAAATTGTGTGTCAAAGCCAAGTGCTGGTGTATTAGCTTTGCAACTTGGTTATGGCGACCTAAGTAGGCAGATTCCGATAGGGCTGAACATCCTGCCATTATGTGTTCAATTGACTCACCAACATTTCCACATTTTCGGCATTTGTTATTATTATTATTATTATTATTAAAATCAAACAAGTTAGAATTTAATGAGGAGCAGTACTGAATATAATTAAGTTACCTTCCTTTTATACAATTTCAACGTTTGTTACTATTTTTCTCTTAGAGGCCTTAGGCAGCTGCCTAGTTTGCCTATACCTAAGGCCGGCACTTGTATCAATGTCTTAGGGTTTATTCCATTCTTTTTTTTTTCTTGCGGTTGTCCCCTGAAGTCTTAGAATCGCAAGGTAGCAGGAGATTTGTACCTCTCTTCTAGATTGCATTACTAAGCAGATGAGCTCTGACAATCGTTTTATAACACTGGCTCTTGGCACGGGTCCCTGACAGTTGTAGATATAACTTAAAAAAAAAAAACAAGTATCTCAAATATAATAACTTATAAACTTATAATCCTAAACAACAAGCCTAAACTTATAATATGTCAAATGAGATGTGAACATAGACATACAAAAATATAGAATGGAAAAAGGAAATAACTCCATGTAACTTGCAAACGTCTACATCTATTGTATTCGGATTTCCGAATTCTGAAAAGTTGCATGATCTTCAGTCTTAGAGATTAAACAAAACTCATAGACATAAATATCATAAATAAATATGGAATGGAAAAAGGAAATAACTTCATGTAACTTGAAAACATGTATATCTATTGTATTCGGATTTCCGAATTCTGAAAAATAAAAATAAAAATTGCATGATCTTCAGTCTTAGAGATTAAACAAAACTCATAAACATTAATAATAATAATAATAATATGCTTGACTTGGAATTCGAAGATTAGTGAGGAATACAGTGTTTCCCGTGGCTGTGCAGTCCCAGCTGTGACCTACATATTTTGCCACATCCAGGGCAAGCAAAACCATTGTCCGCAGGTGGTCGGTTTAGATTTTCTTTTCGTCGTCTGCATTTGTCCTCGGCGGCAGATTTTCTTTTGGTCTCAAATGTGTATCCCGCGCCCTTCGTGAGTGACCTCCAGCTGTCTCGTTCCGACGCCGCATGCAGCCAGGTGCTTTCTTATTGGCTGTAAATAAAGTACACAAAATTGCTAGTCACAAATTTTCATTTCGTAAAACTCTTTTTTCGGCCAGTCTATGTTTATTTATGTCTATGACAAAACTACACTGCCTCCTTATTTACAATGTAAATATAGGTGCGTATTAGAGATAAACAAAAACACTAGTAAAAATATTGTAATACTTATATAGGCTATGGCTGAAATAGATATGAATTCTTTACTTTTATACTGCTCATAATGCTGTATAATTAAGTACACAAAATTGCAAGTCACAAATTTTTGTTTCATTAAAATCTTTTATCGGCCAGTCTATATTTATTTATGTCTATGGATGTGAACAAATGTTCATGAATAGTGCATTAACGAAGGCAAAGTAACCAATATTGTGTCTCATTTTTTTCAGTCAAACATTTACACATTTAATTTGATAAACCTATTGCGTAACTGCTGTATAGCAGATGCTCAATTACAACAAAGACAGAAAACAACTCCAAATCTGCGATGGTGTTTTTGAAGCCCATTGTCCAGAAAACTTTTAGACGGGTCGCGTTGGTCAGTAAACCGAAGCCACTGATGCCGTCATACATGGTACTTTTTATGACACAACAGCAAGGAGCTCGTCGCTTACAATTTTATAGTTGGCAGATGGGAGACCATTTTGTCCTTGGTTAACATCGCTAGTAGTGGAGCCATTTTGCGAGAGAGCATGTATATATGTCCAAGTCAGATTTTTATTACATCATCACCATAGACAAATAAATAAATATAGACTGGAAACAGGAAGTAACTTTATGTAACTTGAAAAAAATGTATATCTATTGTATTCAGATTTCCGAAATCTGACAAGTTGCACGATCTTCAGTCTTAGAGATTAAACAAAACTACACTTCCTCTTTATTTACAATATATATATATGTGTTTCATTGTGTATATAAAAAAGAAAGTTTTAAAAAGCACTTCATGGCGGAAATAGATATAAATACTTAACGTTTATACTGCTCATGCTGTATAGTAAAGCGCACACAAAAACTCTCTTATTGGCCAGTCTATATTTATTTATGTCTATGATCATCACATAAAGACACGTGACTTTAATGTGCGCATAAACTGTTTAGTCAAACGTGTGTACACGTTATTTCTCCCACATCCAATTTTGGATAAGATGAACTTTCGCACAATTCTCTTTGCCTGACAACACTTTGACTTACTTAGACTTAGGTCCTCCCGCGCCGTTCGGCGCATTGGGCGGCAAGCTGTCTCCATAAAGATCATTGGCAATATCTGTCCTGAGGTCCTCCATGAATGTATGACACCAAGTTATACGAGGACGTCCCTGTTTGCGTTTTCCTCGTATTGGCCTCCATGTCATCGCAATTCCTGGTATGCGTAGTTCATTTTGTCGTAGAACATGTCCCGCAAACCTCATGCGACGTTCTGTCACAACCTCATTAAGTGTTCGACTCCCAGTTCGGCAAAGGATTTCCTTGTTTGAGACTCGATCTGTGTAACCGACTCTCAGAATCCGTGTCAGCCATGTTTGTTGAGCCACATTTAGTCTCTTCTCAATTTTGACAGATGACTTCCATGTCTCACATGTATATGTTGCAGTTGGAATGACGATTGTGTTGAGAAGGTGTATTTTTGTCTCGAGTCCAATGGCTTGGCTTGTCCAAATAGGCTGCAGCCTTTGGAAAATGCTCCCTGCCTTTCCGATTCGGCACAATACATCATGGTATGCATCCCCATCATTTGTTATGATGCTGCCAAGGCAAGTGAACTTGTCCAACTCTTCAAGCCTTGACTCGCCAAGTCTGATAGGGGCACCCTTTGCCTTATATCCCACTCGCAAATTTTTTTTTTATCTTATCCAAGTTTATGCGGAGGCCAATTTTGGGTGCCTCTCTATCTAGGCAAAAAAAGGGCAACTTGGCAGACTGCAACAACTGGAGGGGCATTACTCTCCTCTCTGTTCCTGGCAAAGTTTTCAGCACTGTTTTTTTTTGAGACGGCTTCAACAATCTGTAGATGAGAGGCTCAGAGAAGAACAAGCAGGATTCCGAAGTGGCAGATCTTGTGCAGAGCAGATCTTCGTTCTACGAAATATCATAGAACAAAGTCTTGAGTACCAACAACGGCTAGCGATCAGTTTCGTAGACTTTAAGAAAGCATTTGATAGTGTCCACCGAGAATCACTATGGAAAAAAGCTAGAGAATACGGCATCCCAGAAAAATTCGTCCAGATCCTACGACACCTATACAGTCAGTCTAGTTGTTGCATTAAAACAGAAGGAGAGCCAACAGAGTTTTTTAGCATCGAAACAGGTGTGAGACAGGGGTGCATCTTTTATCCCTTCCTTTTCCTTCTAGCCATCGACTACATAATGAGGAAAGCAATGAACCAGACTGCCTTTGGTATTCCATGGTGTGAACAAAACCGAATGACGGACTTGGACTTCGCCGATGATGTTGCACTACTCGGGGCTACAAATAAAAGTATACAAGAAATGACGGAGAGCCTGACAACACAAGAATCAATATTTAAAAAAATAATAATTAGTTGATTAACCATTAATAATTAATTATTTTGTTCGGGATCTCGAACAAGGGAAAGAAATTTTACTTGACTGAAGTGGCGGAATAAACCGAGTTAGTCCCCTTTAGTACATTGTAATAAACAATATATTCACAATAAATATTCACTGGTTATAAGTACGTCACTAGCAAAATGGTTACATATTTGTTTCATTTCTTTCTAAGTAATTCTATGATGACAGTGTCTGGTGATCAAAATTGCCCAACGTTTGACCGCAGATGTGTATCTAGGATTGGTATCATTAGTCACGTGAGAAGTTAGAAAAACAAAACATAGTCCACAAAGATAATATAATTCAACTATGAATAAAACATTTGACATGTTTCTTTTGAGTGAATCTGATGTGAATAGATATTTTGTTTTCTATAGTTATAATGTTTTGTTCGGTGTAATTGAAAGACACATTTCCTTATGGATAATAAAGATTATTATTATTATAAAAACTTTTAAGATGCGTGAGGTAATTTATCCTCTTTGCACTCATTGTTAGACAGTTTAGCCCTTTAAGGGTTAAGATATGAAATGCCATATGCTATAAGTACAGTTTAGTCATTTAAGGGTTAAGATATGAAATGTCATATGCTATAAGTATTATAAGAACGGTAATGAAAATAACTTTATGTAACGATGAATCAGACGCGCTGTTTTTCACAAAAAGTAATAGCTTCGACCCTAACTTTCAGCATTGCCGTGATGATCTTCCAATCCAGCTTTTCAGTTGATCTTCCAGTCCAACTTTCCAATGTTATAGGAGATTTTCGATTACCTCAGTTCATCCGGAAAATTGTTTACCATATTAAAGATCATTGATGACCTTCCGGTACTTTGACACGCAAGGAACACAGATCGACCAATCAGAAATTAGTAACAACATAATTTCTGGACAGATAGTGCTTCAGAATTATCGGGATATTGATTTGGACACCAAAGACGGTTGCCGCGCAAAGTAATCAAACTCCGCAGAAACTGTAACTCTAATGATCTAATCATTCATTTTAACTGATTCACTATTTCCATAGCGGTAAATACTAGATTATACTGACGGTACTTTTATGTACATGAAGAAATGAAGCAAGAGCTTTGACTATTAATATTGTGTCAAAGATACAATTGTGTGGTTGATATATATCAATTAACGAACAGAAAATTTAACGAACTTATAAAAAAATAAAAAGTTTAACTAAAATATTAAAGCTTTTTTTAATGCAAAAGGTACGTATTAATTTATAAAAGACTCCTTGATAAGTCAATACCATATAGGCAGATTTTTTTTTACAATATTTGACAAAGATTTGCTCTTGCTGAAATAGCAGTTGTCCCCCCTTCAGACCATGCTATCTATGGGGCAGATGATCTTAAAGTCATTTGTTTCTGTGGCACACAGTTAACGAGGGTGTCGTGTGGCCAGCACAATGACCTACACTCTTTACTTTTTCTCAACTAATACCAGGTACCCATTAGAGTTAGAATGGGAAGTGGGAGAAAAAGAGTGTACAAAATGTTTACCAAACAGACTGACAGACAGACAGACAGGAAAAAAAGAGATCTTTGGAGCAATCGAGACAAAAATTTGTTGGGTACTTCGTTAAAGAAAAGAATACTTTCCAGCGGCCAGGAATGACATTTTTGGATATTCGTCAATATCTCTGTCCGAAGAGGGTCCATAGCAATTAGTTTTGTAAATATTATACCTGGCTTATTAAATGCATCGCTTACCAAACAGCGGACCCTGAAGGGCCGTCTCTGAGTTTGTGTCAAACACAAACTCTCATAGCACCTTTTTTTTTTTACAAGACGCTGTTTCTAATCCATTGAATTAATAACGTTCCGACACACGTTGTCATAGTGTTCGTATGACGTATGTGATTGGCCAAGAGCTTGACACAGTGTGTTCATGTGGACTAGAAACTTATTCAAAATGTTATCATTTTTGACTCGCGGTACTTGAAAAAACAACACAATTAGCAGCTTTTCATTTGAAGTTTGTCGATATGTTATGGCAGGAAGTATTCCTCTGATGACACATTCCTAGCACTCCTCCCATTCGCCCACACACACACACACCCTCAATCCTTTGACAGAAAAAAAAATTTTTGGATCGCATTGGCATTGAATGGTGTATGTGTGTGTGGGGGGGGGGGGTGGACTCGGTCTAGTAAACTCCCAGTCGCAGTCTTTTTTTTTTTCTCTTTGTGTCATGATGACATAGGAGACTAGTATGCTTTGTAAGCATCGAGATTAAGTCTTTTAAGTGTGTTAGTACGGTACTTTACTGTTAGAGTGTTTTATGTAGACTCTGGATTTTGTTTTGTAACTTGTAGACTGTATTAAAAATAAAATCAAGTTTTCTCTTGGGCTTTCATACACCAAGCGCTTGCATTCCTGAAGCAGTCATTTAAGGTAGACATTTTGTTCTATAAATGAGCTAAAAGGTGTCAGGGGTTCAATTATATATGTTTATCTCTTGACTTGGCTCTTGTGTTTCTTCTCTTGGTTAGATGTGGCTCACTAGGGGTATGATGATTATTCCTTTGTAATTACTTTATACTTGCTACTTAAATATTTGTTATACAAAACACTTAATAAATATATTCCAACTCGAGTTCGAATAAATCCAAATACAAATACTTTATTAAACTATTAGGCACATAATATAATATGAATACACAAGACCAGTCCAGGAAGCACACGTCCAACCTTCCTGGACCGGGAGCAAAACCTTACTGACTAAAACATTCTCTCACACATTCAACTAAGACTGAATCATTCAGTCATAACCCGTGCAAACGACTATTCACATTCACAACAAGGGGACATAAAACTATCATACCAAAATAGCAACTTAACAATCATTCTCGCCATACCTCACCGTGACAAAAGGAAAGAAAGACATTTGTGTCAATGGTCTGAAAGAGTCTATATTTAACGTGTTTGTGGTAATTCTAATATATTCTAAGTGTGAAATTCTAGATGTTTCTCACGCATGCCATAAGTAATTTTCTGTTTAAAATTTAATAAATTAAAAAAAAAA
>JADKLZ010051149.1:0-22932 GCA_021533235.1 Biomphalaria straminea | reverse complement strand
TTTTTACTTTACATCAAAAGACTCGGAAATGTGGAACTTTTTTTAAGATGTTATTTTATGTGACGTGTTGCATTGTACATAACTTTCATATAAATATTTTTGTATAATGATTAACAGAAATTTGTAATTTCACAAATATTTTGTTTAGTTTTATCATTAGATTTAAAATTAACTTTTTTTCTCCTTCTACAAAGGAACTGCTGATGTTATTTAAAGCTTATGCCCAAAGGTCATTATAATAATAATGCATATAAAACAATTAACAAGCAAACTGTACCGGTAGTTCATATAATTTACTCATGTTTTTGGGCATTTCAGTTCTGGGCTACTTACCTTATTTTAAGTTACAGATTTTACTGATATTTTAGTGGGAAAGTTTATTTTTTATCTATGGCTTCATCAGTCACTCAGAAATGAGATGAATGCCAGGGCATTAGTTATGGTGTCTACAATGTCGTCCACACAGTAGTTTTCCCTTTCTACATGCAGCTGATGTATCCAAAGGTATGGCGAGTGCCGATATAATTTTAGATCGGTTGCATCACAGGTTCTGTCTGGATCTAGCTTTTTTTTTTTTAAAGGCTGCCAGCTCCTGATTTTTCCTCAGGGTTGACTCCAGAAGTCTTTCCCATGTTTGGGTATAGCTGCAAGGCAGCAGATGTTTGAATTCAGAGTGAACTTCTCCTAGGTGGGTAGCCAAGGCTAACAAGCCCCTCTTGTCTGAAGCTTACAGGTTTATGCACCAGTTACTTGCCTTTATGCCATCTCCTGTTAGTGATAATAGTTCAGCTGAACTCACACCTGAAGACCCAGAATTGAACTGGTTGTCGCAGGCTATTTGAGACATATGCCATTGGAGTATAAAATATAAAATCCTCACTTATGGTGCCAGTTTTTTTTTTTTTAATTGATAAGATACCTTGTAGATTGCTATTACTTTCTATACTAATGATGGCATGCTTTAATTTAACACAGTGTATGTTGACATTTAAAAAAAAAAAAAAAAAGGAAAATGTCTGCATTTGAAAAGATTGTGTTATTTTACAGAAAAAGCTTGGTTTTAAAAGTCATAGTTCAAATACCACCAGATTGACATGAAATATTAGTAAATAATAATTATTATAAATGTGTTTTTGTTTTTTTTTTTATTGGTTTATTTTTATTATTTTTTTTACTAATTCTTTAATCAATGTCTGTTTTATCATTTAAAAGTTGTTTTTTTCCTCAATGATTGACACCAGTGGACTAGGTTAAGTGAATGAAAATATTTTTTACTTTGCTCAATGCAATTTTCATCCCATGCTTTCACTTTAAAACTTTTTTTTTTTGTCTGTCTGTTATAACACCATCCATCAACATCTGTGTATTAATTACTGTATTATTTAACGTGTATACAAATGAATAAGAAAAAAATCCAATCATTTCATTAGAAATCTTTCACCTAACATGTTATTTGCTAAGCATGGTTCTACATAGAGCTCTCAGCTTATGTTTGTTTAAAAAAGTTTTATGGGCATTTCTCGTTTGGTTTTGTTTATATTGGGTAAGTAAAAGTAAAGTTTCATTTTCAGACCTTGCTATCTGTAAGGGAGTTGATGTTTTGGTCATCTGTTTCTTTGGCTAACTGTTAATGAGCAGGGTGTCATGTGGCCAATACAATGATTAACCTTAACTTTCGCCAATGAAAGTCAAGTTCCCATTTGAGTTGGCTAAAAATCCAGAAATTAAAAATCCCAGCCTTCACTGAGATTCAGACCCAGGAACACATATTCAGAAGCAAAGCACTTTACCGCTTGGCCTTTTTTTTTTTTTTTTTTTTTTTTCAAAAAAAGATATTTTCTACTTTTAATTCTTTATAACTGAGTGTGAACAAAAAAAAATGAATTTTTAAAAATATTTTTTGTATACACTAGTATACAGGAACTTTTGTTGGAAACTAAAAAGTTTAAAATTCTGGACCATGACCCAGGTGACTGCCATATAAAATTATCATTACCGGTACCGAAAAAAAATCTTAAATGCTTAGGTTGAAAGACATTGTCATATTGCATTGTATTATTTTCTAATGCCAGACTGAATACTTTCAATTATTTACTCTTTTTTGTTATTGTCAAAGAGAATAAAACAAAAATATATGAATTGGTTTAACTTAGCATTGTAAACATTTTATATTTATAATTATATTACTTTTTAACTAAGTTTATAATATTTAAAACTATCTTGTGTATGACAAAAAGAAAACAATAAACTATGTTACAACTATTGTTGATTCCTGTGGAATATAGTTTTTTGTTTATTTGTTTGTTTGTTTTTGTCATTTATCAATCATAAAGTGAAAGGACCATGTTTATCAAGAAACAAATGAATTTGTTAAGTAATAGAGAGTTGGCTTCCTTCAGTCGTAGAACGACTATGGTTCATCTTGAACACTTTTTCATGTGGCTGTGGAGACCTATTTTGAAGAGACCCTCCCGTCCACATATATCGCAGGTTAAGGTGGCTTTCGCTTTGGTGATAGAGGAGCCGGCCATTTTTCGTATGGCACGCTTTTCTTTCAGAGCTGAGACACATGTTTTCCAACTGTCCATATCTTTCTTGGTCACCTTCTCTCTCCAACGTCTAGGGCCATGTCTTCCCAATGGTCAGTATCAATGTTCACTGGTTTTAGTTCCTGTTTTATTACATCCACGTAAAAGAGGGCGGGGGGAACCAGTTTTTCTTGAACCAGACGCGAGTTGTCCATAGAGAATGATTTTTGGGATGCGATTGTCGACCATCTGATTAAATAATAATAGACCAGATAATTTGTTACACATGTTGGCCAAACCTATTAATCTTGTGCAGGATGAGGAGTATGGGGACACATGGAGCGCCCAGACCAGGTTCCCCGTGGTGGAGACTGTCCAGGTCTGAGCCTGGTATTCTGGCACAGTACAGGACGCGCCACTATCCCTTCGGCTCATATTTCGCACTTCTCAGTCCTTATTTTTAACTTCAATTCACCAACTACTGGAATAATTAGCTTGTAGACCACCACGTGAATTAACATATCTAAAAAAAAAATACACTAAGTGTTTCTCTAAATACTCAGAATGGGCGAAGTGTTCCTTAAAGGAAAAAGTTTGGGAAACTATTCAGACTAAACACCGGTCTGCGGCATTGCAAGAGATTTTAACCTCTCAAGCTCTCATTCAAATGGAGTTTGATATGAAGATTGATCTTGTGAATCAACCAATGCAAAGTTCATTTGTAAAAGTAGGTTGATTATAAAGCATGTTAGTTTTGTCTGGTTCATAAGCTCATATAAACTCTGTTTAGGTCATATATGTAGGGCCTACTACCCTGTTAATGTTCGTGGCATCTTACCCCTCGAGAGACGATATTTTCCCTTTGCAACTTCTTGTGTGACTAAAAGAAATAGTGAAATACGCTAACAGAAGGTCTGTACGTCATGGTAACGAGCTATTGGTCCAAAACTGCCCACAGGTTGTGATGTTGCAGTGTTCAGGCGTTCTATAACGATTGGTTTTGGTCAAGTCCAGCCATTCTATACTTTGACGATTACGTCACAGAGAAGTAGCCTACATAGAAGTCTAATTTAAAAAGCGCTGATTGTGTGTGTGTATGTGGGTGTGCGCATGGTACATATGGGAATTTTGTTTCTATATTGTTACAGTAGTAGTGCTGAGGTAGACCATTGTAGTCAAACTGAGTTTCCATTTCTTGGACCAATAAAATAGTCATATCCAGCTTGAACGCTGAGTCGTACAAATAGATTGAATGAAACAAGTAAACTAAAGATAGCTTGTTTTGAAATATTTAGGTATTCTTTAGATAAAATGGATGATATATAATTTAATGTTTTATCTTTGTTACAAAGCTTATATCAACTCTTTCTGTCTGTTCAAAATGTTTGAACACGTTATAATTATTTCTCCCACACCCAGTCAATGTCGAAGACAATAACTGAATCAATAAAAAAAAAAATACTCTTTTAATTACTGGCATTTAATTATAGGCTATTGTTTTATACCAAAAAAGGGAAGTTAATAATTGTACACGTCAATTCTCCCACATCCATTTTGAAACAATTATTTATTGTTCGTTATAAAACATGAATGATTAAAAAAAACATAAGTCAATTAGGCCTAATTGTTGGTAACTTATTATTTTGTTTGATTTCGAACAGGGGAAGTAACTTCTACAGTATTGATAAATATTGTTCTAGGTGTGGAGTGCTTTCTCTTATAAAAATCTTTTTTTTTTTTTTTTTAAAGTATTTTTATATTTTGCTTGTTTGTAATCACACATATAGAATCTAGTCTAGATCTAATCTGGATTAGATCAACGTTCATAGTTAATTTGTTAAAGAATTATCCCCAGAATAGCCTTTTTTCTGCATACAAGTTAATTACTTAATTGTTGGTCGAGAATACTTTTTTATATACACGAAATAGACAAATATCGCGATTTATGTTTTTATAAGTCAATATGGCTGCCACCATGTTGTAAAATGTAAACAACTCAAACTCAGACCAGTACAGTTAAATTGTTTTGCAATTACTTCAGGATCTATACTTCCATAACAGCACTGTTATTAAATATAATAGAAGCCAGCGTTTTGACGTAAAATTATGTCTGTAAATGAGGCTCAGCAGGTAATTAATCTAAATTTCCTGACTTTTGCGACCAGTTTCATGAGTTTGAGTTTTTGATTTTGAAAACTTTTAGTTTTACTTTACTTTTACTAAAAAAAAAAAAGTTTAAGAAATTAATAATCATATTTAATTATTATTATAATGGCTCTTACTAGTTACTACTTACTAGTTTACTAGTTACTATTACTACTATTTACTACTAAGACTAGTGACATATGATACTGTCACATATCTGAAGTTCACTGTCAGTGTCTAAGTCACTAAGTAAGTCTCTAGAAGACAAACAAACCATTCAACTCACTTTTTTTTTCTGTAACATTTAGAATCTACAACCAATTTCTAATGTCTAGACTCTAATGGTAAAGTAAATAGGCAAATTTTTACATATAACTATAAAATTAATATGTTTCTTACCTTTTGGGGTTTTTCAAAGTGGCTCACATAAAACCACAAGTAAAACCTGTCTGTCACAAATAGCCTACTTGGTGAAGTAAATTACGGCACAAAATCTTTATAAAAACGAATTTCCACAAAATATTGCTTACGAAGCTTACACAAACATAGATCTACATATCAGATCTAAAAAATATGCCATAGGTGGCCTAAATTAAGAGATTTATGAATATTGACTTTTAAAAATGCATTTTCAATGGGAATCTGTTAAATTCCACCATGACCATATTAATTATTATAATTATATCACATACTGATACTGTGATATGATAATTATTATAATTATGATTTATTATACTTTTTTAAAAACTAAATATAGTGAAAAGTCACTAGACCTAGAATCTAAATCATAAAATCTACTATAGATTATTTTCGATGGATTATGATGGCTTTTTATCTTATCATTATGATTATTAGATTATGATGATTATGATTACTAGTAACTAGATCTATACTATAGACTTAGACTTAGCTTCTAAGATTTGAATGAATGTGAAATGTTTTTTTTAAAGAAAAGTTTAGCTGCCTGCTAAATAAATGTCAATTACTGATTCAAGGTTTCTCTTGTCTATTATCTCAAGGAAGAGTTAGAAGTTTTAAAGTCTATATATGATGGAGATAGTGCCTTTAAACAGATTAGTGATACAGTCTTTCAATATAAGGTAAATTTGATTTGATAGATTCTATGTCTATACCTATTTAATAAGAAAATCAGTTTTGTAGATTAATACTTTGTTAAAATTATTATTATTATTTTTTTGCTTCTAAATTCAATATATATATATATTATAGCATTTTGTATATTATATAGATATTTGTACAGCTATTATAATTAGTTTGTAATAACAATCAAGATCTTGAGATAATCACTGAAGTCCTTGTTGCAAGTTTAGGTCTCATTGAAAATAAGTGATGTATTAAACAAATATAAAACAAAGCAAAGATTTTTTAAAAATATTCTGCATATTTTAGTCAGCTTAGAAAGTGGCTGAGTGGTAAAGCAATAGACTTCTGAACCAGAGGGTCTTGGGTTGAATCCTGGTGAAAACAGGGATTTTTAATTATGGTGTGTCTAAGGCACCTTTTAGTCCACATGGCTCTAATTAATACCAGACATTAGTTGTTATGCTGGCCATATGACACCCTTGTAAATTATGGGCCACAGAGACAGATGACCATTACATCATCTGTCCTATAGACCACAGTGTCATAGTTTGAATATTTGGTGGTAATTAATTCAGAAGAAACAAAAAAAATGACTCAAGTGATTGCGATACGATTACACTACAATGTAGCACGGTAAACCAACTCCTAGATACCCCCTCCCCCCCACTGGCCCACAAATGAGATTGGACCAAAGCGCTCTGAGCATGCTATAAGCATGAAAGTAGCGCTATATAAAAGCTATAATAATGTTCTTTTGAACAAAAATATTATAATTACAGTTTATGTTTTGTTTTTTTTTGAACTTATCTAACTTTTTAAGTTTACATTTTTACTTGTTTCTTCTTTAGTTTGGTGAGGAAGGCAGCTACAAATGTTTCCTGGTTGAAATATCCTGGCCTCCAAACTATCCAGAAGAACTCCCTGTGATAAACATGGAACTTTTTTATAACAAACATGTGTAAGCAGAGACTCAGTGTAGTGTGAACATTTAGTAAATGAAAGAGTTACCCTGACATTTTCTGCATGAACATTCTTTAGTTCATTTTAATTTTTAAAAAAAATCACTACTTTAATCATGAAACATCATAATGTATTATCATGATACTTATCACAAATGTTTTATCTACTGTAAACACTATAAAACAAAAGAAATTTCTAATATTTATGTTACACATTCCCCAGAGTCCCAG
Source organism: Biomphalaria straminea (assembly GCA_021533235.1). Classification (NCBI taxonomy): domain Eukaryota; kingdom Metazoa; phylum Mollusca; class Gastropoda; family Planorbidae; genus Biomphalaria; species Biomphalaria straminea. The sequence continues at coordinate 15,965 of JADKLZ010051149.1, read as the reverse complement.
TAGTGAAAGACGCTGTGAAGACAAGCTTGACTCATCAGGTAGGTGTGGCTCTAGCATAATATGACATTTAGCTCATAAACCTTTCTGTGTCATAAGAATCTTATTAACTATTTTGTTCTTTTTATCTTTAGCTTCTTACACTACCAAGTTGACATAATGTTGACTTTAATGTTTATTTTCTTTCTTAGTTGGCCTACTGTTTTGTTATTTTCTATATATACACACAAAATTGTTATTGATGTCGAATCATTGTATGATTGTTTCTTTGATCCAGGCAGAGGAACTTTTGGGCATGTCTATGACATTTTCATTGTTTGAGTGGGTCAAAGACAATTTGGATACATTGTTAGCAGATCAACCTAATGCCCCAGCAGTGCTAACTGTAAGTCCAATGATTTAAATACCCATACAATAGTTACAGTCAAGCACCAATACAATATAAGTCTTTAGTCATTTTTCTTTTTAGTTATATAAGTAGTATAGCTACCAGATTTTTAAAAAAATTGTTCATGTGGCTATATTGCAACCTTGACTATCAACAAATAATTCTTCATCTCCAAAATTTCAGCATGAAGCTCTTGCTTTGCAGTTGTTCTCAATGCTTACACTCTTTTCATTGGTGATTCTTCTTCTAACCAGCTTTTTGCTGCTTAGCTGTGAGCTCTTTCGCAGACCACGCCAACATGTGCTGTTCTCTTTGGGTGTTTAGAACTGCCCTACAGGGTGTTGGTTATGTTGGGCTGTAGTGGAAGTAGGGTCTGTCTAAGGTGGATTAGGAAGGTTTTTTTAAAGAGGATAAGGTGTACAGTCTCAATTCCGTTGTTAATAAAACATAATCATAATAGACACATCCACATGAATAAAACTTTAATGAAAGTCTTTAACATTTTCTAATCCTAAGAGATGAATTTTGTCAAGACCTTAATGTTTCACATTGAATGTCTTATCTACCAGCAACAGGCACCAGCTGTAGAGGAAGAACCTGAAGATGCCCCTCAGAAAAAGGAGAAGAAAGAGCAGATGACCAAGTCCCAGAAAAGAAGAATGTTTGACCGTTTTGGGGCAACTACTGACCGGCCCAGAGGATGGGATTGGGTAGACATTATAAAACATTTAGCGCAGACAGGAAACAAACCAGATTCATAGAGTCCTGAGCGTGTTTGCATGTAGTGTCTTGTTTTTTGTGTCCTGTCTTGTTTTGTCTTCACTATATGTAGTCAAAAAAAAATTGTTATGATTAAACATGTCTATATTTTGTTTTCTTTTTTTTTTTTTTTTCTTCAATCTTATATAAAAAAAAGAACTTTTTAAAACCATAATTCAAAGGGTTTCGTGCTAACATTTTTATCACACAATTGTACATAATGAATATGTACCAGCCTGGTTTGTGCCTTGTGTTTATTGAGTACATGACCTAATTCCAAACAGTGTGTTTAATAGACTTACTTGTTCCTCTGGTGCAATTCATCAAGCTCTCTTGGCAAAGATCAATCATAGTCTATTTCCAAATAATGCCTACGGATCTTCAGTTTTCTAAAAAGAAGTGTGATTACATTATATTCACTTTTCTCTTTTCAACTTCCAAACCCATTTCCTTTATTGGCCTATGAAAAACTTTCTTAACTATTAAACACTCAAATCTTCTTTGCTGCATTTTATACCCCCTGTTTACAAATACTTTAACCAAGACAAGACAATACTTTAAATGTTAATTCTAACAAAGCCAAAATGATTAGAATTAAACAATTTTGGATTAAATCTTTATTCTTATTAAAGATCATTTTGATAATATAATGGTGGGTTGTTTTTTGTTCACTAATTTTAGTCAGAACTTTTAATATTAAGACTAATATATACTTTAAATTATAAGTCTTTCTTTTGTTCAATCATTCAATCTATTTTCCATCTCAACCCAAGCTCTAATAGTAGGCTCCTATAAATGTGTGTTTAAGACAATTCATGATCAGCTAGAACACTGGACATGTTTTTTTCAATCGCTATTTCCGTTAGTTGTGAAATCAATCTCTAGATCTGAGAACATTTGACAACAAAGATAAAATACAGGTTGTTTTTTTTTTCATACAAAACTTATATCAACTCACTCTGTCTGGTAAAGAGTTTTTATAAGTTATTTCTCCCACACCCAATCTCGAATCAAGCTGAAACTTCACAAAATTATTTATTGACCTCAATTTTTTTAAAGGTGTTACCTATTAGACAATTATTTAGTCGTAATTCATTTTTTTATGTAATAGCAACAAGGGAAACAAATACTTCAGTGTTCACATATGTGGCTAAATTTGTTGGGTTTAGTCCCCTTAAATAATTGTTGCTGCTATTTCTTCCCCACACATTATCTGATCAAGTTGATACTTTAAAGAATTATTTATTGTAAAAAACATGAATCAATAATAAAATTATACTAAATTAGTTCATTAATTAATTGGTAATTAATTATTTTGTTTGATATCAAAAAACCCTTTGGATGATGTTTGCTTTTTTATTTAATAAACAAGTCTGAGCATTCACAATTTGTAAAAAATTAAAAATCCCACAGAACAATGTCGCTTCTCTCATCTTGCGAAATGTAAATTTGTTTTCTTTTTATTGCTTATTTCTTTGAGCCTGGATACTTCCAGTTGAATTCGATATGCTCGCTGTTGTCTTCATTGCTTGAATTTGTATCTTCCTGCAAATTAGCAGATTCATTGACCACTTATTTTAAATCGGACCACTTACACTTAGAGCTTGTGAGCATGGATCCTCGTACCTATTCTTAATTTGTTTGTTTTTTTCTAAAACAAACTTTTTGAGTTTTATGTGAGTTCCCCATCAATAGGAGACCCTAGGAGGCTGCCTCGTTCGCCTATACCTAAGGGCGGCCCTGATACAGCAATCAAATAGTTCAATGTAAAAGATTGATGCAACATATACATCGGTAAAGTATCTAACTCATATACCGGTATAGAGAGAGAGAGAGAAAGAAAGAGTAATAACTTACTAATAACTTAAGGGAGGCAACTAGGCAACGGAATTTATTTCCATAAGGACATGACACATATATAAACCAACGTCTGCCTTGAACACATCATCATCATGAGCTCTAGACTTGGGCGGAACTTGTTCTCTTCTTTTACTAATGTTGATCAGTCGATATCCCTCTTTGCCTCGTCTCTAATAGTGAGCACCTGCTCTATCTTGGATGGCGGTGTGCATGCAAGGTTATAACAGTATATATATATATATATATATACGGTCTCCACAATGCCGACATAATTCCAAACTGCATGGTTTGTGTTTGAGTATCTTGTTCAATTGTTTCCGTGGGCTTTGTTTTTCACTGTATAAACATTACTAACAAATTTTCTACGCATTTTAGTGTCTTCAATATTGGACATCTCAAGAAAAGTGAACTCGTCATTTCTAGGTTCACCACATTTATTGCACGAAATGTAAATGTCAGACTAGTTCCATCTAATACTGAGCTTTGACTGCAAGTCGCAGACTTACATATTTCAGATTTACTTCTTCATTTTTGCACATTCTGTTGTCTACATTTGCAATTGTTTGGACGATGTGCAAAAGTCTGTACAAATACATGAGAGAATTTCTTGCTGGTTTTCTGATAGATAAAAATGTTGCACGATGCATTGATTGCCTCGATTATATGAACAAACGCTGCATAGAAAAAGAACAAATTTTGTTGAGATTCACCGGCATTGAACTCTGGGAAGGCCGCCATGCAGAAGGAACACATTGACCCTGGAAGGTTGCAGACGATATACAACAATGCAACAAAGACAACTCTTCTAGAGGCGCGAGTTTCTTTCGAAACTTCTTGTCTGTCTGACCGCAAGGTTGACTTCTTTTTCCACGCGCGTGATTCGTCTAGCTTTAGAATGAGGACAGCAGTGCAAATGACCACAATGATAAAAGATCCATTGTAAAACGCCACATTTAATGAATTTGAAATCACGTTAATAGTTCCTTTGCTAGCCACAAACTCCGTGGTGATAAGACTCATATTTTTGCTTGGAAACCACTTCCATATGAAACGAGCCGGCACGTAGATGGGGACAACACACAGAGCCGTGAAGATGTATAAGGTCACGAGAATGGCCGTGACCCTTCTCGGGGTGAGAAGGAGCTTGACCTTTAGAGGTATAGTCATGGAGAGAGATCTTTCAAAAGTCAAGTACGCTGTAATCATTCCACTGACCCGAGTGAAGTAAAATTTGGGCCAGCCTCCAGTTAGATACTGGACACTGCGGGAATCGATGATGATTCTGGAGTCTGCGAAAAGAGGGTTGTAGCAGATGCCCATCCACAACAAAGACAGAAGGCAACCCATGTCTGCGATGGTGATGGCGAAGAATGAAACGTTGATGGTGTTTTTAAAACCCATCGTCCAGAAAACTTTTAGACAGGCAGCGTTGGTCAGCAAACCGAAGCCACTGATACCGTCATACATGGCACTTTTCATTACCACCGATACCACGGCAAGGAGCTCATCGCTTACAATTTTGTAGTTGGCAGCTGGGAGACCATTTTGTCCTTGTATGATATCTTTGGTATCATTGACAGCCATTTTTTCGAATGCTCGCGTGTATGGTGTCTTTGTAAGTAAAACGTCTGTGATTAAAGCTTACATACTTAAATGAAGACACATTGCTTTGATGTGCTTTTATGTATATGTATTAAACTGTTCACGATGAAGGTTTGTACATTGAATCTTATCAGCTTTCCAAAGATATCAGTACAACACCAAGAAAAGGTACTAAGGCTTCAAGAATACAAGGCGCATAAAATATTATCTAATGCTAAGTTTTCATTTTGTTAAATTGTTACTAAATATTTATTAAAAAGTTAAATATAGGCGTACCTTGAATCTATTTCTTGATAAAGAACGCAACTTACAACATTTTTTTTTTACTGTTGTTTGAATACTCTGAGAATTGAGTCTCTCTATACAGAATCTAGATTTTTTTAGAAATGGATTTTGATAATGTTAATGTTTAGCAAGAAAAAAAATGTTGCCAAAGAAAACAACTCATAACATACTCTCCCCTAAAAAACAATTAAAGCTCCCCATTTCATGAGCTTTCTGGGGTTTCTAGTCGTCATAATGACCCAAACTTTGCTAAGTCGTTTGTTTTCCTGGCTGAATAGGGCAGCCCATTCAATTATCTAAATCTTATGGCACTAGGGAAGAAAGAGCACTTGAAGTGATTGGTCCTAGCATATATATGGCTCCTTCTGTCTCGGAAGACAATGGATGCGCCCAGATGAGTCACTGGCTTTGGTTTCGTCTTTAGACGGGCTAGAATCTGGAGTGACTGATCAAGCCAATTCTGAAGCGGCAAAATAAGAAATGTACCTTGTCTTTCTGAGTATTTTGTTAGTTTTTTTGTTTTTTTCGATTTTAAAATTATGGTTTAGTGTTTTATGTTTTATTGCTACTTTTCTTTTTGTTATTCTGTCTTGAGTTTGTCTCTAAATGTAGTGGTTTTACTAATGAGGCATAGTTTCATAGAAAGATGATTTTATCCTAAATGCAGCTATAATAATGATAATATAAATAATTTTATCACATTCATTCTCGATATTTCACGATCTTATAGTTGAAACATTGAAAGACTAGCTTCAGAAATAGACTCATTCCAATAGCTGAAGTTCAGATCTGCTACTTTGTTTCTACAAACTAAAGTCAGTCTAACTTTTCAATGTTGAGATTGAGGTACCGCCTGAAATCCATATTTCATTAAACAAATATCCGCTTATAAACATATATTTGAAATACAGTATATATTTTTTTAGTGTACCAAGTCACCAGAAAAGTGATACATAACCTAAAGTCCTTCGCTGTAATACTAAAGCAGGCTACGCGGATCGAAAAAAGAAATCAAAGATAAGGTATCTGGACAGCTAATACTAAAACAATTATCCGAATATTGATCTATAAAAAACCCTGCATCCAATGAACAACAAATCGGTTCACATATATATTTCCCCGTGGGCAGATTATCTCTAATTTTTAATATTAATTGATTCCATCATTTCCACAGTGGATGCGATGAACCGTGACGTAAATTATACTAGAAGTTAACGTTGTGCAAACAAACTAGAAATAAGATATTTGACTATTATTATAAGATCAACATTTATCTTTATTACTTCAGCAATTTAGGTTTTTGGAAACACCCCATTTATAGGTTTGGTCGATACAGAAACAAGATTGAACAGAAAAGTTGTCTACCTTATTGAAAGATGTTTTAACTAATTATCTTTGCAGAAATGAACGTAGTTGAAAGCTTTTTTTTTTTTTGGATGGCTGTGATTGGCACAACTGTCAGACAACGGAAAGTGGTTATCAGATTATATCTAAATCAATTCTGTTATAAATGATATTTTGTTTCAATCTTAAAATAAATGTTTAAAGAGACTTCTTAAATTAGTAACTTTAACGTATCTAAGTGCATCAGATTGGTTTGTATAATCTTGTGTGGAATATGATCCATGTTTTCTTTTTAAATAAATGTTAGCAGGATCTGCCTTTAGGGAATTAACAGTTGTTAGAATGGCTTATAAAATATAAGAATGACCTCGCATAAATAATAAATTGATCATTCTCCGCATGGTTTTAAAATGTTAGGTCCAAATAACTGACATCGCAACCATCGTCTGGCATGGGCCCGGGTTCAGAAATTACTCGTTCGGCCCCCCTCCTACGGTAAATGGAGTGTGACTGGACCCAACTTTAGTCACACTGTATCTAATGTGAGAGTAGGCCTATGTTTTCAAATAAACAAGACCTGAGACAGACATTAGACAGACATAAGTCAGACAAGTCACAAAGTACAGACATTACTTAGAAATTACTCGTTCGGCCCCCCTCCTACGGTAAATGGAGTGTGACTGGACCCAACTTTAGTCACACTGTATCTAATGTGAGAGTAGGCCTATGTTTTCAAATAAACAAGACCTGAGACATTATACAGACATAAGTCAGACTAGTCACAAAGTACACATGCTTCTCGTGGTGCGAACGAGACACTTAAACTTCGGACCATTTTAAAAAGTCAATGTCATTGGTCCAACCATAAGACTGTCAAATGTTTTGTTTTGTAAAATGTTTTCCATGTTTCGGATGTTCTTCATACATAGTATTAGATAATTACTTCCTAGTCCAAATCTCCCGCAAGACGACGAGGGATGGGAGCGGGCAGGGTTTGATCACGGGACCATCGATAAATCTGAACGACAGTCCAGCGCAAAAACCGCACGACCAGGCAGTCAAGTCACGTGCTCAACCTTCAGATAGTCTTGTTGTGTAGACTTTGTCTTAATGCGCCCAGGAAAGTCCCAACTGACTGATTGACTTTAACTTCAAAGTTAAGATCTTTTCTGTAGAAAGTCAATTTTATAACTAGCTGCATTCCCAAAAACTAATTTCTAAAGAATTTTATATTCATGTAATTGTAGGATTAATTGTAAAAATTGGGATAAATCTCTTGTAAGCTAAATTTACGGATATTGTCGATTAATACTTCCAATTTTTTAATATTCAGTTTTTATTAAATTACAGGAACACACAAAACAAATACCGGTATGTGAAGGGATCCCCGCACAGACTGAACTGTCAACATTATCGAGACGAGAGTAACACCTTTAGTCAAATCACTAAATTTAAGAAGTCTTCAGGATAGAAGCCTTAAAAGTAAAGTAGAAATTAAACATAAAACGCTGAACCATAATCTTCAAATACAATAACACATTTTAATAAAATAATCAGAAAGACACAAAGATAAAGGCACATTTCTCGTTCCATATGCTAGGACAAATGTGTACCAATGCTCCTTCTTCACTAGTGCTATTAGAGCATGGAATGGGTTGCCTGAGCTAGCCAGGAAAACCAGTGACTTGGCAGAATTTAGGTCATAGGTCAATATGTATAAAAATTGCATGATGCGTAGGACGTAATTATCTTCTTTTTTTTTTTTTTTTGAAGTAACGTCTGTATTATATAAGATAAGAAGATAAGTGAAATAGTTCATGATCATTTAGATTGTTCATTTTCATTTATATATACCCGCTGCAGTTCAGGAATTATGAATTCATCAACACAAAATTGAAGCATTTGCCCTTTACAGCTTTAATGCTCATCATAAAATACGAAGACTTCTGAATTCACGTAAATCCAAAATAGTTCATAGTTCATGAACATTTGGTGGTCCATTGTTTCCTGTTGCAGATACATGAAGGTCCTCACCCATCACAGTTGTGATGGCATCCCACACTAAGGATGTCCTTGAACTTGGGATTACTTTGAAAGTCAATGTCTTTAGTTACTTCGAAGCCAAAAATTTTGCGACACACTCTAGAGTTAGACAACAGACATTGGCCTTTAAGAGAGTGTCCAGGAATGTCATCTGACTGCGTGCTTGAGGCTGGGGTTCAAATCACTTCAAAGAGGCCATCAGAGTACCATTAGTATCTTTTTTTTTAATGGTTTGTTCAGATTATACGTTAATTCGTATGTTTGTTTTTATTTTGCATTTACGGATCCACGTCTGGACCATATACATTTATTTAAAGATTAAAACAGGTAACCTATTATTAAATATTAATACTAACAAAAGAAAATGTTAGAAACAAATTTGTATGAAGAAAATCTTCATAATAAGTTTAAAGACACACATTTGAATACTCACAGTGCCTCTGTGGTGTAGCTTGCAGCAAAGGTTTCAGAAGATACTGTCTAATGTATAAAGACAGTAATGGAAACTGTTTCCTCAAACCAAATTTTGAAGCATAAAGTTGCGAAAATTATGAGCCTATAAAATGCTGGAATCTGACAATGAAATACTTCTAGGTATAAGGGAATTTACTATCGACGTAACATTTATTGACGTATTGGAACTAATACATTGTTATCGTATTGTGTTGGATACAAATAACTGTTAAATAAAAACAAATGCAAACAATTTTGTGTAGTAAAGTATTGTTTGATTGTTTGCAAATAAGTTATTACTGTAATTATTATTGTTATCATTATTGTTACCCTTATTGTTATTATTATTATTATTACTATTATTATTGTTATGATAAAAGAACGAGTATTCTTTCTCTGGCGCAGCCAGGGTCGAGTTTCGTTAAAGGGAAACAAAATTCATCGTAGTCCCTTTATCAGTTTCCACTGAGGAATTTTCTGGTGATGTGGCAGGTCTGCAGCAGTACCGCCCTCTGACAGGCAACGAGAATGTTCCTGGGAATGCCAAGGGCCCTGAAGGTATCTGTGAGGTCAGTTGTTATTATCCCCTCGGTTGATATGACAATGGCGTATATTGTTGTTTTAGAAAGCTTCCATAGACGCTTAATCTCCAAGCCTAGGTTCCCATATTTTCGTTGTTTTTCTAATTCCGTTTTTCTTAAGTTGTGAGATAGTGGTACTGCAATGTCGATAATGGTAGCGACTTTTTCCTTTTTATCGATGAGCAGCAGATCAGGGCGATTAAAATCAACTGTTTTGTCGGTCAAAATAGGTCTATCCCAGTACAGCAAATAATCAGTAGATTCGAGAACCTCTTGTGGTGAGTATTTGTAATAAGGAGGAGTATCCTTCCCGATCAAATTGTGTGTCAAAGCCAAGTGCTGGTGTATTAGCTTTGCAACTTGGTTATGGCGACCTAAGTAGGCAGATTCCGATAGGGCTGAACATCCTGCCATTATGTGTTCAATTGACTCACCAACATTTCCACATTTTCGGCATTTGTTATTATTATTATTATTATTATTAAAATCAAACAAGTTAGAATTTAATGAGGAGCAGTACTGAATATAATTAAGTTACCTTCCTTTTATACAATTTCAACGTTTGTTACTATTTTTCTCTTAGAGGCCTTAGGCAGCTGCCTAGTTTGCCTATACCTAAGGCCGGCACTTGTATCAATGTCTTAGGGTTTATTCCATTCTTTTTTTTTTCTTGCGGTTGTCCCCTGAAGTCTTAGAATCGCAAGGTAGCAGGAGATTTGTACCTCTCTTCTAGATTGCATCTTTAAGCAGATGAGCTCTGACAATCGTTTTATAATCTCTGGCTCTTTGCACGGGTCCCTGACAGTTGTAAATAATTTAAAAAAAAACAAGTATCTCAAATATAATAACTTATAAACTTATAATCATAAACAACAAGCCTTAACTTATATTATGTCAAATGAGATGTGAACATAGACATACATAAATATAGACTGGAAAAAATAAATAACTTCATGTAACTTGCAAACGTCTACATCTATTGTATTCGGATTTCCGAATTCTGAAAAGTTGCATGATCTTCAGTCTTAGAGATTAAACAAAACTGATAGACATAAATATCATAAATAAATATAGAATGGAAAAAGGAAATAACTTCATGTAACTTGAAAACATGTATATCTATTGTATTCGGATTTCCGAATTCTGAAAAAAAAAATTGCATGATCTTCAGTCTTAGAGATTAAACAAAACTCATTGACATTAATAATAATAATAATAATAATAATAATAATAGGCTTGTCTTCGAATCCGAAGATTAGTGAGGAATACAGTGTTTCCCGTGGCTGTGCAGTCCCAGCTGTGACCTACATTTTTTGCCACATCCAGGGCAAGCAAAACCATTGTCCGCAGGTGGTCGGTTTAGATTTTCTTTTCGTCGTCTGCATTTGTCCTCGGCGGCAGATTTTCTTTTGGTCTCAAATGTGTATCCCGCGGCCTTCGTGAGTGACATCCAGCTGTCTCGTTCCGACGCCGCATGCAGCCAGGTGCTTTCTTATCGGCTGTAAATAAAGTACACAAAATTGCAAGTCACAAATTTTCATTTCGTAAAACTCTTTTTTCGGACAGTCTATGTTTATTTATGTCTATGACACAACTACACTGCCTCCTTATTTACAATGTAAATATAGGTGCGTTTAGAGATAAACAAAAACACTAGTAAAAATATTGTAATACTTATATAGGCTATGGCTGAAATAGATATGAATTCTTTACTTTTATACTGCTCATAATGCTGTATAATTAAGTACACAAAATTGCAAGTCACAAATTTTCGTTTCATGAAAATCTTTTATCGGCCAGTCTATATTTATTTATGTCTGTGGATGTGAACAAATGTTCATGAATAGTGCATTAACAAAGGCGAAGTAACCAATATTGTGTCCCTTTTTTCAGTCAAACATTTACACATTTAATTTGATAAACCTATTGCGTAACTTCTGTATAGCAGATGCTCAATTACAACAAAGACAGAAAACAACTCCAAATCTTCGATGGTGTTTTTGAAGCCCATTGTCCAGAAAACGTTTAGATAGGTCGCGTTGGTCAGTAAACCGAAGCCACTGATGCCGTCATACATGGTACTTTTTATGACACAACAGCAAGGAGCTCGTCGCTTACAATTTTGTAGTTGGCAGATGGGAGACCATTTTGTCCTTGGTTAACATCGCTAGTAGTATTAAGAGCCATTTTGCGAGAGAGCATGTATATATGTCCAAGTCAGATTTTTATTACATCATCACCATAGACAAATAAATAAATATAGACTGGAAACAGGAAGTAACTTTATGTAACTTGAAAAAATGTATATCTATTGTATTCAGATTTCCGAAATCTGACAAGTTGCACGATCTTCAGTCTTAGAGATTAAACAAAACTACACTTCCTCTTTATTTACAATATATATATATGTGTTTCATTGTGTATATAAAAAAGAAAGTTTTAAAAAGCACTTCATGGCGGAAATAGATATAAATACTTAACTTTTATACTGCTCATGCTGTATAGTAAAGCGCACACAAAAACTCTCTTATTGGCCAGTCTATATTTATTTATGTCTATGATCATCACATAAAGACACGTGACTTTAATGTGCGCATAAACTGTCTAGTCAAACGTGTGTACACGTTATTTTTCCGACATCCAATTTTGGATAAGTTGAACTTTCGCACAATTATTTCTTTTTGCCTGACAACACCTTGACTTACTTAGACTTAGGTCCTCCCGCGCCGTTCGGCGCATTGGGCGGCAAGCTGTCTCCATAAAGATCTGTCATTGGCAATATCTGTCCTGAGGTCCTCCATGAAGGTATGACGCCAAGTTATACGAGGACGTCCCTGTTTGCGTTTTCCTCGTATTGGCCTCCATGTCATCGCAAGTTTTGGTATACGTAGTTCATTTTGTCGTAGAACATGTTCCGCAAACCTCATGCGACGTTCTGTCACAACCTCATTAAGTGTTCGACTCCCAGTTCGGCATAGGATTTCCTTGTTTGTGTAACTGACTCTGAGAATCCGTCTCAGCCATTTTTGTTGAGCCACATTTAGTCTCTTCTCAATTTTGACAGATGACTTTCATGTCTCACATGCATATGTTGCAGTTGGAATGACGATTCTGTTGAGAAGGTGTATTTTTGTCTCGAGTCCAATGGCTTGGCTTGTCCAAATAGGCTGCAGCCTTTGGAAAATGCTCCCTGCCTTTCCTATTCGGCACAATACATCATAGTATGCATACCCATCATTTGTTATGATGCTGCCAAGGTTAGTGAACTTGTTCAACTCTTCAAGCCTTGACTCGCCAAGTCTGATAGGGGCACCTTTTGCCTTATATCCCACTCGCAAAATTGTTATCTTATCCAAGTTTATGCGGAGGCCAATTTTGGGTGCCTCTCTATCTAGGCAAAAAAAGGGCAACTTGGCAGACTGCAACAACTGGAGGGGCATTACTCTCCTCTCTGTTCCTGTCAAAGTTTTCAGCACTGTTTTGTTGAGACGGCTTCAACAGTCTGTAGATGAGAGGCTCAGAGAAGAACAAGCAGGATTCCGAAGTGGCAGATCTTGTGCAGAGCAGATCTTCGTTCTACAAAATATCATAGAACAAAGTCTTGAGTACCAACAACGGCTAGCGATCAGTTTCGTAGACTTTAAGAAAGCATTTGATAGTGTCCACCGAGAATCACTATGGAAAAAAGCTAGAGAATACGGCATCCCAGAAAAATTCGTCCAGATCCTACGACACCTATACAGTCAGTCTAGTTGTTGCATTAAAACAGAAGGAGAGCCAACAGAGTTTTTTAGCATCGAAACAGGTGTGAGACAGGGGTGCATCTTTTATCCCTTCCTTTTCCTTCTAGCCATCGACTACATAATGAGGAAAGCAATGAACCAGACTGCCTTTGGTATTCCATGGTGTGAACAAAACCGAATGACGGACTTGGACTTCGCCGATGATGTTGCACTACTCGGGGCTACAAATAAAAGTATACAAGAAATGACGGAGAGCCTGACAACACAAGAATCAATATTTAAAAAAATAATAATTAGTTGATTAACCATTAATAATTAATTATTTTGTTCGGGATCTCGAACAAGGGAAAGAAATTTTACTTGACTGAAGTGGCGGAATAAACCGAGTTAGTCCCCTTTAGTACATTGTAATAAACAATATATTCACAATAAATATTCACTGGTTATAAGTACGTCACTAGCAAAATGGTTACATATTTGTTTCATTTCTTTCTAAGTAATTCTATGATGACAGTGTCTGGTGATCAAAATTGCCCAACGTTTGACCGCAGATGTGTATCTAGGATTGGTATCATTAGTCACGTGAGAAGTTAGAAAAACAAAACATAGTCCACAAAGATAATATAATTCAACTATGAATAAAACATTTGACATGTTTCTTTTGAGTGAATCTGATGTGAATAGATATTTTGTTTTCTATAGTTATAATGTTTTGTTCGGTGTAATTGAAAGACACATTTCCTTATGGATAATAAAGATTATTATTATTATAAAAACTTTTAAGATGCGTGAGGTAATTTATCCTCTTTGCACTCATTGTTAGACAGTTTAGCCCTTTAAGGGTTAAGATATGAAATGCCATATGCTATAAGTACAGTTTAGTCATTTAAGGGTTAAGATATGAAATGTCATATGCTATAAGTATTATAAGAACGGTAATGAAAATAACTTTATGTAACGATGAATCAGACGCGCTGTTTTTCACAAAAAGTAATAGCTTCGACCCTAACTTTCAGCATTGCCGTGATGATCTTCCAATCCAGCTTTTCAGTTGATCTTCCAGTCCAACTTTCCAATGTTATAGGAGATTTTCGATTACCTCAGTTCATCCGGAAAATTGTTTACCATATTAAAGATCATTGATGACCTTCCGGTACTTTGACACGCAAGGAACACAGATCGACCAATCAGAAATTAGTAACAACATAATTTCTGGACAGATAGTGCTTCAGAATTATCGGGATATTGATTTGGACACCAAAGACGGTTGCCGCGCAAAGTAATCAAACTCCGCAGAAACTGTAACTCTAATGATCTAATCATTCATTTTAACTGATTCACTATTTCCATAGCGGTAAATACTAGATTATACTGACGGTACTTTTATGTACATGAAGAAATGAAGCAAGAGCTTTGACTATTAATATTGTGTCAAAGATACAATTGTGTGGTTGATATATATCAATTAACGAACAGAAAATTTAACGAACTTATAAAAAAATAAAAAGTTTAACTAAAATATTAAAGCTTTTTTTAATGCAAAAGGTACGTATTAATTTATAAAAGACTCCTTGATAAGTCAATACCATATAGGCAGATTTTTTTTTACAATATTTGACAAAGATTTGCTCTTGCTGAAATAGCAGTTGTCCCCCCTTCAGACCATGCTATCTATGGGGCAGATGATCTTAAAGTCATTTGTTTCTGTGGCACACAGTTAACGAGGGTGTCGTGTGGCCAGCACAATGACCTACACTCTTTACTTTTTCTCAACTAATACCAGGTACCCATTAGAGTTAGAATGGGAAGTGGGAGAAAAAGAGTGTACAAAATGTTTACCAAACAGACTGACAGACAGACAGACAGGAAAAAAAGAGATCTTTGGAGCAATCGAGACAAAAATTTGTTGGGTACTTCGTTAAAGAAAAGAATACTTTCCAGCGGCCAGGAATGACATTTTTGGATATTCGTCAATATCTCTGTCCGAAGAGGGTCCATAGCAATTAGTTTTGTAAATATTATACCTGGCTTATTAAATGCATCGCTTACCAAACAGCGGACCCTGAAGGGCCGTCTCTGAGTTTGTGTCAAACACAAACTCTCATAGCACCTTTTTTTTTTTACAAGACGCTGTTTCTAATCCATTGAATTAATAACGTTCCGACACACGTTGTCATAGTGTTCGTATGACGTATGTGATTGGCCAAGAGCTTGACACAGTGTGTTCATGTGGACTAGAAACTTATTCAAAATGTTATCATTTTTGACTCGCGGTACTTGAAAAAACAACACAATTAGCAGCTTTTCATTTGAAGTTTGTCGATATGTTATGGCAGGAAGTATTCCTCTGATGACACATTCCTAGCACTCCTCCCATTCGCCCACACACACACACACCCTCAATCCTTTGACAGAAAAAAAAATTTTTGGATCGCATTGGCATTGAATGGTGTATGTGTGTGTGGGGGGGGGGGGTGGACTCGGTCTAGTAAACTCCCAGTCGCAGTCTTTTTTTTTTCTCTTTGTGTCATGATGACATAGGAGACTAGTATGCTTTGTAAGCATCGAGATTAAGTCTTTTAAGTGTGTTAGTACTTTACTGTTAGAGTGTTTTATGTAGACTCTGGATTTTGTTTTGTAACTTGTAGACTGTATTAAAAATAAAATCAAGTTTTCTCTTGGGCTTTCATACACCAAGCGCTTGCATTCCTGAAGCAGTCATTTAAGGTAAACATTTTGTTCTATAAATGAGCTAAAAGGAAAGAAACACATTTGTGTCAATGGTCTGAAAGAGTCTATATTTAACGTATTTGTGGTAATTTTAATATATTCTAAGTGTGAAATTCTAGATGTTTCTCGCGCATGCCATAAGTAATTTTCTGTTTAAAATTTAATAAATTAAAAAAAAAA
>JADKLZ010051148.1:0-10993 GCA_021533235.1 Biomphalaria straminea | reverse complement strand
ATATAATTGAGTTGTTGTTGTTAAAATTTAATAAATTAAAAAAAAAACTATAACTTTTTGGTCTGGTAATTAAAACCCAATGAGTTAAGAATAAGCTTAGTGAGATATATCGTTGACACAGATACTATGACACATTTACATATAACAATATACTTTTTCACTTACAAAAAGGCAAATCTGACTAATATATAATTGAGTATTTTTGTTTTGTATTTACTCACTCTGTCCGGTATAAATCTTGTAGCAGTTATTTCTCCCACTCCAATTTCTCGGATCAAGTTGAAACTTTGTATAATTATTTATTCTAACTTATTGTCAAAGTCAATACGTGTATCAATAAAAAAAAATAGAAACAAATGGCTAAGTAATTAATGGTAATTATTACAGTATTGAGAGATATGGTTATGGTTGTGCAATTCTTTCCCTTTTATTAGCTTTGTTTAAAAAAAAAAGTATTTTTTAAACATTTTCAAAACTCGTACGTGTGTGTGTATGTGTGGGGCATAATTTCATAATTATATAATGCATATCAATATGCGCATCAGGTGTCTGACGTGCCAGGGTACTGCTTCAATTGACACTTCACTTCCACATCCGCTACACGCGAGCTTAATGTCCAATCCTGGAAAGCTATGTGTTTATGAGTAGAAGTACTTTAAGATTAGATGCTTGACCTCATGATTAAATATGGTTAAGATTTTTTAGTCTGTCTTGTTATCTTCTCCTTGAAAATAAAAACTTTTGTAAAAAATATTGATGCGCCGTTATAGTTAGGTCTATCTAATAGGCCATATGAATATGAACATGATCTAATTTATGTATCAATGCTTCTATATTATAGTTTAACTCGAGGGCCGGATTTACGTGAGGGCCGGTGAGACTACTGCTTTTGGGAATCCATAAACCTCCACTATCATGGGCGCCCTCAGGCACAGCCAACGGGGGGAGCAAAGTGGAGCACTTGTCGCCACCTCCCCTGGATAATGAGTAGCCAGATTCTATACATTTTTTTCCACCATCAGATCAATTAAAAGCTAAATGATTTTTTTTAATTTCATGAATTATTATTAGCAGTGCACTTAATATCGCATGGATATGGAATCGAGGGGGGACCTGTCCTTTATTCTATGTGTCACAAGGTTATTCGATGTTGAGTGATGTAATGTCCTTATATATATATATATAGGCCTATTTTTAAACCAAAGAAACGAAACGATTCGCAACATGACCCGTTAAAAACTAAACAAAGAAAGTATTTTGTGAACCACATAATAATTGTGTGTGCACCTTTCAGTTTCAGGATCTAATTTCTAAGCTCTTTAAGCTGTAGCACAATGTTCTATTAATCGACCATCGGAGGAGAATGTTTATGCTAGCCCTTGATGTGGCAAAATATGTAGGTCACAGCTGGAGCAGCGTAGCCACGGAAAATACTGCATTCCTCTTAAATTTTAGGACTCGAAAACAAGCCTTATATATATATATATATTATTATTAAGTTGGCAATTTTGATCTATTAATATGGCGTCCTCGACTGTATTTATCTGATCTATTTATCTAAAAATCTGCCAATCTTCATCTTTTCAATCTCGTTTTATGTTTTTCTTAAAGCTGCATTATATCGACACCACATTTCTTCATACCGATTTCTATACTCTCTTTAAGTGTACTTTAAAAGTCTACAGCAATTAGAAGTATTTAAGAAATGAATTTGTAAACAAAGAACAGAGTACTGTAACTTTTAGTGGGAAAATTCTTCAATAATGTCCTAGCAGTTAAAAATTAACAAGCTTTTTGTTGCATCAGTGTTCGGTGATCAGAATAAAGGCAATGTTGTTATATCTTTTCAAATATAAATAATAGTTTCGTGCATTTTTTTTCTTAGAACTGCTGATTCAAGTTTTCTAACCTCTTCGGTTTGTAGTAGAAAATAATGTAAATATAGAACAAGGTTACAAAGACAGTTTGTGTGAAAACATAAACTCAAAATCGGCCCCCGAAATGCAGACTTCAATATGTTCAGAAATAAAATCCGAATGAAATTATACAAAAGACAAAAGACAGATAAGAATGTAGAAAGAAGGTTGACAGTTCTTATGTAGTGCCTCAGCGGTCCAGCAGATCAAAGGATAGGTGAAAGTGAATGTAAAGTTAGATGTGAGAAATAATATTTTTCATATCTCTTCTAGTTTTCGAGATCTGAGTGTGACAGACGGACATTTTGCACAAACCTAATAGCCGCTTTTCCCCTTACGGGGCCGCTAAAAATATTAAACTTTCACTATACGACTTCAAACTTGTGTAAAAACAAATAGGCCACTAACTAGTGGTACTAAAGGATATTGGATGTGTAGACCGGCTGTTTTCATAATTGTTAAACTTATAGCTTATTTGTTTGTATTTAGCCAGGAAACAGTGAAGTTCTAATTTGGTGTCCTTGATATTGTTTAGTTTATCCAGAATATCCGGTGGCCGAGCCTTGCTCGGTTAAATAATTTATAACTAAGAAAGGTAATATACTACTGCTACTGGTGCTATAGCCCATGGAAAGATATGGCCTGCTCTTACACATCCCTCCATTCATATATCTCCTGGGCCTTTCGTCACCACGCCCTAACGGTAACCCCAAGTTTAGATATCTTGTTCAGTGTGAGAAAGTAAGGAGCAGTAGAGCAGCTGTGTAATCACCATTTCCTTTGTTTTGGTACGGGACATTAGACACTGAAGCATGAACACATGGTCATAATTTTACCAGCAAAATTATAATTATAATAAGGCTTGACATCAAATCCGAAGATTAATGAGAAATCTACACCGCTCTACGCAGTTAAAGTGTAAACAATTTATTAAGCACTTAATACGCAATAACTAATCATACATCGGTACATTTAATTTCATTACTTTCCTTCCATAGTTCTATAATAAATCAATCTTCAATAAGATGGTGCGCAAATGTTTAATTAGGTCCATTGATACTTTAAAACTCGTTCTTGTTTGCATTGTAGTAAGGTAAGCCTAGTGACGTAAGCAGCGTTTTTCCCGTTTTCGTCATGGAAAACTTTCATTCATAAATTTTCCATTTCATTCATAAAGTATTCTGACCAAAATTAAATTGAGACATTTTCATATCGAAATAACGGTCGAACTCGAGTTTTCCCGATGTGGCCAATGAGTTCAGAATTTTTTTCTCACTAATACGCACATACCTTGAAATTTTAAAGAAAATCGTTAGAGCCGTTTTCGAAATAAAATTTTATAAATAAATAAATAAATATATATATATATATACAAGAATTGCTCGCTTAAGAGTATAGGATTCCACCGACAAAATATTAAATTCTCCAAACACAAAATGTTGGATTGGATAACTTCTGCTCGTTATCGTCACCTTCAGTAAAAGGCAGGAGTTTAGTTTCTTGCAATAGAACAAGAACATACATTTAGGGATTTAAATACCATTTTAATTTGAGAAATATTTCAGGGGCTCTAGTTCTATTTATTTATGTAGTGGAGTAAGGTACTATGGCACCCAAAAATACTAGAACCACTTACAATGAGTCATTTGACAGCTCAAAGCTCGTAAGTAGTACAGGGAGCTAACTGTATATGAGCATGTCATTTCCTGAGCTCATTTCTGTTAATAACAGGATCTTAGGCATATAACAGGGCACTTTTTGATGACGTCAATTTGTTTTTATGAATGAAAATTTAACTCTAGTGTTGCATTACTCATATGGTTTATGAATGTACACTTTTAAAAAAATCCTAAAAAAAAAAAAAAATCCATGAAAACAAAAGTGTAGAGGGCAAGACTATGCTTTAAGGATATCAGAGAACTACTTTAATACGCGCATAAACCTGTAACGAAAACAAGACAGGATGTTACAACACTTACGTCATTGATGACTGAGACATAATTCAAATTTGTTTGTAAACAAAAGAAATCCGCAATAACAAATTAAATACAAACAACAACAGCATGAAACATAACTGTATTAGAAGTTGCAAGTTTTATCACATGGATACTGGAGTTGCCAGAATTTGTTTTTAAGTCTTGGCCCGCCCGGCCCCTGTCAGTCTCAAACAAATTTAAAATCTTTGTTAAAAAAAAAAACTTATATTAAGCGTACTAGTATCAATTGGTTTGGATCAGTCAAGCATTTAAATTTATAAAAGATCTAGCATAACAATGAAAAAAAGCATTTATAAAAATGGGGGAGTGACCTGAATTTGAACTCATGGCTCAAACCTTCTTAGGCTTTTCAAGTCAACGCCGTAGCCACTCTACTAGCGAAGAGTCTAGGACGAAAGGAGGATTTTTTCTATTTCATGTTCTATTTCTATTTTGTGTTCACTAAGCCTAAGACGGCAGCCTAATATAAAGGGGACTAAACAGCCATCAAAACACTTATTAACGAAATGAATTTTTTTTTTCGTTTTCGTCTTTTAGGATTTGAATAAGAGATTGACCCTTTACAAAACAATTAGATTAATTGGATATTCATTATAAGACATTAGTAATTAGTTAGAGCAGGTTTGCATTTATATGTATTATATAAGATAAGATTTAACTTTACATTCACTTTTACCTTTGGTCTGCTGGACCGCTAAGGCACCACACAAGATCTGTCAACTTCTTTCTCCATTCTTCTCTGTCATTTGTCTTCGATAGAATTTAATTCTGATGTTCTTTCTGAAAATATTAATTCCTGTCTTTTTACCTGCCGTGGGTGGACCACTTTGGGGGCCGATTTTGAGTTTGTGTTTACACACAAACTGTATTTGTAACCTTGTTGAAAAGGGGATCTAAACGATTGTTGGATGCAATAGGATTCGAGCTCTTTTCTAACTGTCACATAAACAAATTATGTATTTGTTAGTTTGCACAAGTCAAAGGTCAATCCTCTCTGCTGACGAAGTTATTTATAGTTATTCCAAGAAAAGCTTGGCTCGATCTGGAAGATTTGATTCTGTTGGTTGTTTTAAAAGAAGAAGTCACCTGACTTCCGCCTAGAGCTTATAATTTCAGCGCGAATTAATCAGTGAAGGAAGTAAATTCATAGGAGCAGGTCATGCTTTGTTAGAGCTCTGTTTAATAAGCCTTTGTGATTTTATTTCATATTATTTGATCTACATTGTACATAAGTTGTACTTACGTTTTGTTCAAATAAAGTTCCTGAATATTGTTTTCTACAAGAAAGTCTTTTTAATTGTGAATTCTAGATCTACATTATTCAATTAATTCATCTACAAGACTTGAATCAAGTCGCTTGTCATCAACCACGTGTTCAAGATAGAAAGACTCCCCGGCAATCACAAGTATACTCTCCTATCGGACAGCAACTTTATTATTACATCTTAAGATAAAGTTGGTGAAGTCTTCATTCATCATCGACAGAAGAGATATTGTTATATATGGCACCTTGACGATAGGAAAGGTCTTGTGACACTAACATAGAAACCGACGCATAGTACCAAATCCATAGATCACTCTGCCAAGCTTCCTAAGCACAGAGCTATGAGACAAAAAGTTCCTGTGAAATATTTAATGGTTAGTACCAACAGTCTATTCAAAACTCAGATCTAATTACTTTTATTAATTAAAACAATTAATTCTATAATTATTAATCAATTTAAAGTTGTTTTTGTACAACGTATCCTGTTTCCAATCTCTTATTGTACAAGGGCAGGGGAAAATTTTATAAGAGAGTTTCTGTGCTGCCTTCAAACGCTCTTATCTCTTATCTTATATAATACAGACGTTATTTTAAAAAAAGATCATGATTACGTCCTACGCGTAATGCATTTAGTCATATGGAACGAGGAATGTGCCCTTATCCTTGTGTCTTTCTGAGTATTTTATTAAATTTTGTTTTTGTATTTGGAGTGTTTTGTGCATAATTGCTACTTTACTTTGAGTCTTCTATACTGAAGGCTTTCTAAATTGAATGATTTTACTAAAGGTGTTACTCTAGTCAAATGTGAATATTCGTTTGTTATAAATCTCACTGCTCTATTTTGTGTCTGTTCTAGTTTCTTAATGTTTTCTTGAGTTGAGGGGTCCCAAACATGAGGATACATATTTTATTGTTGGCTTAAAAAGTAAAAAGTAAAGTTCCCCTTTCAGACCTTGTGGTCAGATGATGTAAATGTCATCTGATTCTGTGGCCTACGGTTAACGAGGGTGTCATATGGCCAGCACAACGACCAACCGCCTTTACTTTTCCCAACTAATGTCAGGTACCCATTAGAGCTGGGTGGACTCAAGGGCGCCCGAAAATCCCGAAATAAAAATCCCAGTCTTCACCAGGATTCGAACCCGGGACCTCAGCCACCGCGCCCTCACTATTGTTGGCTTAACCAAGGTTAAATAACATTTTAGTTTTATGTTCTAATTTGATTTATAGAAATTTCTTTTAATAAACCCTAGTGCTTTGTTTGACTTTTTGATAGTTTTATCAATATGCGGATTCCATAATAGTCTTTCATTTATCATTACACCTAGGTATTTTGCGTTTTAAGTTTGTGTTACTGAATTAGGCTCCCATGAATAAGATAATTGGAATTTATTTATTTTGGTTCGTTTGATATTCTTAATAACTGACATTTTTCTGGGTGGAAAGACATGCTCCAATTTTATTCCAATTTCTGTAATTCATCTAATTCTCTTTGTAAAATTTCTGTATCTTATGTTGTTTTTATTGTTCTATACATTATGCAATCGTCTGCAAATAATCTGATTTCTGAACTAATGCAATTTGGCAAATCATGTATGTAAATTAAAAATAGTAGTGAACCTAAGGCTGTTCCTTGAGTTTACTTTTATTGGTGTTGATTTAGAGCCAGTTAGCGCAACTCAAGAGATCAGTCAAGATTCGATAGGTCCCCAATTGCTTTATGCCGCACCCTAGATTACTGTTTTTGTTTATTGTTACAGTGTCGCGACTCGCGAGCAAGAAGGTTAATCAAAGCGACGTCAACAGTGTATTTACATACAACTATACTAGTTGTCATTATCCATCTCTCCACCATCTCTCCAGATTTTTTTTTCTGTTCTCTCTAGATAAGAGTTTCAACAGGAGAAGACAATTCACTTGGCAAGTGGACCACGTGAGACCACTTGTCAAATTTTGCCCTAATAGACTTTAGACAGATATTTAATTCTAAACTTGATTCAACAGCCTTTAGTAGCATGCAGGAAAAGCAAAAGCAAGTTAAACACGCTAAATAAACAGTACCTATGCCACAGCAAAAGGTACCAATTACGATGGGCAGGACATGGCGTCCTTCATGCCTGACAATGACAATAGCCTCCTTCTAAGATTGAGAAGAAAAAAAAAGAGAACCAAATCTACTTACTGTTGACCAAGTGAAGGAAATTACAATGAACAATCTTCTAGGAAACTTTGCCGGACCAAGTAAAAACAATGGAAGTTTCGGCCACGAGGCCTTCATCAGCTATTTAAAATATCTAGTCCTGACTTTTGGGGCGCGGTGGCCAAGTGGTTAAACGCTTAGCTTCAGAAACTGGGGTCCTGGGTTCGAATCTCGTTGAAGACTGGGATTTTCAATTTTGGGATTTTAGGGCGCCCCCGAGTTCACCTAACTGTAATGGGTACCTGACTTAAGTTAGATGAAGTAAAGGTGGTTGGTCGTTGTGCTGGCCACATGACACCCTCGTTAAACGTGGGGCTAAAGAAACAGATAACCTTCACATCATCTGCCCTTTAGATCGCAGGGTGTGATAGGAGAACTTTACTTTTTTTTTTTAGTCCCGGTTTCTGTGACACTTCGGGCTGTCGTGATGATGATCCTGAGTTCGGGTCCTGCGCGCTTTGAACCCGCCGTCTCTGTTAACTAGCCACTCAACTACCCATCCAGTTATTAATGAGTAAAAATTTTAATAAATTCATTACTTTTGGATAGACCAAAAAACATTCTTGCACTTTCAATCATTTCATTCTCAATCTCTTGTCTCTGGTTTGCTTACTCGAAATGGCCAACTAAGTTTTTTTTTTTTTTTTTTTCTTTGTTAAAGCTCTTAGCAGACGTGACCTAAATTGTGGAAAAAAAAAAGAAAGGCGATTGTCGGCTTGTCAGTAATACTTAGTGAAACAGTTACATAACAAAGAAATATATAGGCCAGTGTTAATGGGGTCATTGCGGTTGGTGCTAACTTACTCAGTAATGAGGTGTTCACCAGTGGGGTCAATGGCAGACTTCCGCGTGCTCTCATGGTGATGTTGGTCCAGTTAACGAGATGCACTGTCAGTATTGCAGATAATTTTTTTTTCTTGGTTAACTATAAAGAAGCATCCTGGATCTGTTTGCTCTTGAACGTATGCACATTGTTGATCAGAAACATATCGTTTTCCAACACAGTTCCCAAATAGCATTCAGCTCTGATTAAAGTATCAACTCGAGTTCAAATATTATTATATACTAGTCGACCTGCGGCATAGCATACGCCGCTATTTTCCAGGGCAGGCCTTAGGCACTGCAACATATGCGACCACAGTGGGTCCCGCACTTTCTTTGGACCCGTGCTACATTTTAGGTGTATAAATTATTAAATTGAACCATTTTATAACATATAACAGATTTCCCGCGGCCTCTTGGACTTGATTTACCAGAAGCCCCTGGAAATCTCATGAAATGTTATTAAATATTGGCCTACGAAAAAGTCCTGGAAATCTCCGGAAATTATTAAATGTCGATCTAGATTAGTTTCAAGAGTCTTACGACACAATAGGCCTATAATCTCTTCCGGCTTCCACTTTTTTAACCTCCCTTCCATTCACTACACAAATTCATAAGAGAGAAACAAATATTTGTGCATTGTACTTCATTTTATGTCTAGAATCTATGTCTTTAAATTGTGTTTAATCTCTAAGACTGAGGATCATGCAATTTTTTTTTTCATAATTTAGAAATCATAATTCAATAGTAGATATATATACATGTGTTTTCAAGTTACTTCCTTTTTCCGGTCTATATTTATTTATGTCTATGCTATTTTGTGAATGAAATAGTGCGAATTGGGTCCATTTACACCGTGGTGCGTACGCCATGGGATCTTCCCTATTTACTTGTTGTTGCTTGCTTGTTGTTGTTTGAACTTTTGTGTGTTTAACCTCAGACTTAGAGGAATATCCTATACTCTTAAGCGAGCAATTCTTGTATATATATATATTTATTTATTTATTTATTTATTTATTTATAAATTTTATTTCGAAAACGGCTCTAACGATTTTCTTTAAAATTTCAAGGTATGTGCGTATTAGTGAGAGAAAAAATCTGAACTCATTTGCCACATCGTGAAAACTCGAGTTTGACCGTTATATCGGTTTGAAAAATGTCTCATTATCGAAAAATTTATTGTGGTTTGAAGGTTTTATGAATGAAATGGAAAATTTATGAATGAAAGTTTTCCATGACGTAAACGGGAAAAAATGCATACGTCACTAGGCAATGCAAACTAGAACGAGTTTTAAAGTATCAATGGACCTAATTAAACATTTGCGCACCATCTTATTGAAGATTGATGTATTATAGAACTATGGAAGGAAAGTAATGAAATTAAATGTACCGATGTATGATTAGTTATTGCGTTTTAAGTGCTTATAAATTGTTTACACTTTAATTGCGTAGAGCGGTGTAGATTCCTCATTAATCTTCGGATTTGATGTCAAGCCTTATTATAATTAAATTATTTTGCTGGTAAAATTATGACCATGTGTTCTTGCTTCAGTGTCTATGTCCCGTACCAAAACAAAGGAAATGGTGATTACACAGCTGCTCTACTGCTCCTTACTTTCTCACACTGAACAAGATATCTAGCTAGCGGTCAACGAGTTTGCTACGCTGCAGCCACTTTTGATTTAACTATAAACCTCAGTAAAAAACTTGGGGTTACCATTAGGGCGTGGTGACGATAGGCCCAGGAGATATCTGAATGGAGGGATGTTTAAGAGCAGGCCATATCTTTCCATGGGCTGTAGCACCAGTAGCAGTTGTATATAACCTTTCTTAGTATAAATTATTTAACCGAGCAAGGCTCGGTCACCTGATATTATATATCCTATACTCTTAAGCGAGCAATTCTTGTATATATATATATATATATATATATATATATATTTCTTCTATTTCGAAAACGGCTCTAACGATTTTCTTTAAAATTTCAACGTATCTAAATGTTAGTGAGAAAAAAATGCTCAGCTCATTGGCCACATCGGGAAAACTCGAGTTCGACCGTTATATCGGTTTGAAAAATGTCTCATTATGGAAAAACTTATTTTGGTTTGAAGGTTTTATGAATGACATGGAGAATTTATGAATGAAATTTTTTCCCACGACGTCAAAGGGAAAAAAAACTTGACACCTCCTACGTCACTGGCTTACATCCGTTCACTAAAGCATTTCTTTGCAACAAGTTTTATCGCGTTTGAATGAATAGACACAACTAGATATTTGCGCACCGTAGTTGAAGGTTTAAAACAGTGAACATCAATCAAGCACGTGGTTATCTGAAGACGCTCAAGTGCTTCCAAGTGTTTCTACAAATTAATCGCTTGATCCCTTTATTATAAGGCACGTTAAAATAAGAATTTGATTAATTGTATATTTTTAATTAGCTATAATGTAGGCCGAAAAGAAAGATATGGACGCCGAATCTGGAATCTGGATGTCTGCCTGGTCGAGCGGTTTGCACGCTGGACTGTCGTTTGGATTTATCGATGGTCCCGGGTTCAAACCCTGCCCGCTCCCATCCCCCGTCGTCCTGCGGGAGGTTTGGACTAGGAAGTAACTATCTTCAATTCTGAAGGAACATCCGAAACATGTAAAACAACAAACAAACAATCTACGTCTAGATCTAGGTCTTGATTTTAGACTTACAACTAGATTCTCAGTTCTCCGTCGAAGAAACCGCCATGTTGCTCGCAGTTATTCTTCCCTAATAGCAGGAGGTTTGCGGCGT
Organism: Biomphalaria straminea; assembly: GCA_021533235.1. NCBI lineage: Eukaryota > Metazoa > Mollusca > Gastropoda > Planorbidae > Biomphalaria > Biomphalaria straminea. The sequence continues at coordinate 12 of JADKLZ010051148.1, read as the reverse complement.
TGAAGAGATCTA
>JADKLZ010051147.1:0-11094 GCA_021533235.1 Biomphalaria straminea | reverse complement strand
TGAGTTAAGAATAAGCTTAGTGAGATATATCGTTGACACAGATACTAAGACACATTTACATATAGCAATTTATCTTTTCACTTACAAAAAGGCAAAACTGACTAATATATAATTGAGTTTTTTTTTGTATTTACTCACTCTGTCCGGTATAAATCTTGTAGAAGTTTGTTACGTTTGTTACTACAATACAATACATCAAATTCAAACATTAGCATTATAGTTTATAATTAGTTTAATCTTCATAAAAATATAAACACAACTAGTTTCTATGCCTCCATTTCGATCTCTCTCCTTTCAGCACGCATTCGCACCATTTCACATTTACACTAAGATGCGCACGTAACAAAGTTATTTCTCTTACTTCCCCTTTCTCGGATCAAGTTGAAACTTTGTACAATTAATTAGAGTAAAAGTCAATACGTGTATCAATAAAAAAAATAGAAACAAATGGCTAAATAATTAATGGTAATTATTACAGTATTGAGATATGGTTATGGTTGTGCAATTCTTTCCCTTTTATTAGCTTTGTTTAAAAAAAAAATTTTTAAACATTTTCAAAACTCGTGTGTGTGTGTAGTGTGTGTATATGTGTGGGGCATAATTTCATAATTATATAATGCATATCAATATGCGCATCAGGTGTCTGACGTGCCAGGGTACTGCTTCAATTGACACTTCACTTCCACATCCGGTACACGCGAGCTTAATGTCCAATCCTGGAAAGCTATGTGTTTATGAGTAGAAGTACTTTAAGATTAGATGCTTGACCTCATGATTCAATATGGTTAAGTTTTTTTAGTCTGTCTTGTTATCATCTCCTTGAAAATAAAAACTTTTGTAGAAAAATATTGATGCGCCGTTATAGTTAGGTCTAATAGGCCATATGAATATGAACATGATCTAATTTATGTATCAATGCTTCTATATTATAGTTTGACTTAAGTTTAACTCGAGGGCCGGATTTACGTGAGGGCCGGTGAGACTACTGTTTTTGGGAATCCATAAACCTCCACTATCATGGGCGCCCTCAGGCACAGCCAACGGGGGAGCAAAGTGGAGCACTTGTCGCCACCTCCCCTGGATAATGAGTAGCCAGATTCTATACATTTTTTTCCACCATCAGATCAATTAAAAGCTAAATGATTTTTTTTAATTTCATGAATTATTATTAGCAGTGCACTTAATATCGCATGGATATGGAATCGAGGGGGGACCTGTCCTTTATTCTATGTGTCACAAGGTTATTCGATGTTGAGTGATGTAATGTCCTTATATATATATATATAGGCCTATTTTTAAACCAAAGAAACGAAACGATTCGCAACATGACCCGTTAAAAACTAAACAAAGAAAGTATTTTGTGAACCACATAATAATTGTGTGTGCACCTTTCAGTTTCAGGATCTAATTTCTAAGCTCTTTAAGCTGTAGCACAATGTTCTATTAATCGACCATCGGAGGAGAATGTTTATGCTAGCCCTTGATGTGGCAAAATATGTAGGTCACAGCTGGAGCAGCGTAGCCACGGAAAATACTGCATTCCTCTTAAATTTTAGGACTCGAAAACAAGCCTTATATATATATATATATTATTATTAAGTTGGCAATTTTGATCTATTAATATGGCGTCCTCGACTGTATTTATCTGATCTATTTATCTAAAAATCTGCCAATCTTCATCTTTTCAATCTCGTTTTATGTTTTTCTTAAAGCTGCATTATATCGACACCACATTTCTTCATACCGATTTCTATACTCTCTTTAAGTGTACTTTAAAAGTCTACAGCAATTAGAAGTATTTAAGAAATGAATTTGTAAACAAAGAACAGAGTACTGTAACTTTTAGTGGGAAAATTCTTCAATAATGTCCTAGCAGTTAAAAATTAACAAGCTTTTTGTTGCATCAGTGTTCGGTGATCAGAATAAAGGCAATGTTGTTATATCTTTTCAAATATAAATAATAGTTTCGTGCATTTTTTTTCTTAGAACTGCTGATTCAAGTTTTCTAACCTCTTCGGTTTGTAGTAGAAAATAATGTAAATATAGAACAAGGTTACAAAGACAGTTTGTGTGAAAACATAAACTCAAAATCGGCCCCCGAAATGCAGACTTCAATATGTTCAGAAATAAAATCCGAATGAAATTATACAAAAGACAAAAGACAGATAAGAATGTAGAAAGAAGGTTGACAGTTCTTATGTAGTGCCTCAGCGGTCCAGCAGATCAAAGGATAGGTGAAAGTGAATGTAAAGTTAGATGTGAGAAATAATATTTTTCATATCTCTTCTAGTTTTCGAGATCTGAGTGTGACAGACGGACATTTTGCACAAACCTAATAGCCGCTTTTCCCCTTACGGGGCCGCTAAAAATATTAAACTTTCACTATACGACTTCAAACTTGTGTAAAAACAAATAGGCCACTAACTAGTGGTACTAAAGGATATTGGATGTGTAGACCGGCTGTTTTCATAATTGTTAAACTTATAGCTTATTTGTTTGTATTTAGCCAGGAAACAGTGAAGTTCTAATTTGGTGTCCTTGATATTGTTTAGTTTATCCAGAATATCCGGTGGCCGAGCCTTGCTCGGTTAAATAATTTATAACTAAGAAAGGTAATATACTACTGCTACTGGTGCTATAGCCCATGGAAAGATATGGCCTGCTCTTACACATCCCTCCATTCATATATCTCCTGGGCCTTTCGTCACCACGCCCTAACGGTAACCCCAAGTTTAGATATCTTGTTCAGTGTGAGAAAGTAAGGAGCAGTAGAGCAGCTGTGTAATCACCATTTCCTTTGTTTTGGTACGGGACATTAGACACTGAAGCATGAACACATGGTCATAATTTTACCAGCAAAATTATAATTATAATAAGGCTTGACATCAAATCCGAAGATTAATGAGAAATCTACACCGCTCTACGCAGTTAAAGTGTAAACAATTTATTAAGCACTTAATACGCAATAACTAATCATACATCGGTACATTTAATTTCATTACTTTCCTTCCATAGTTCTATAATAAATCAATCTTCAATAAGATGGTGCGCAAATGTTTAATTAGGTCCATTGATACTTTAAAACTCGTTCTTGTTTGCATTGTAGTAAGGTAAGCCTAGTGACGTAAGCAGCGTTTTTCCCGTTTTCGTCATGGAAAACTTTCATTCATAAATTTTCCATTTCATTCATAAAGTATTCTGACCAAAATTAAATTGAGACATTTTCATATCGAAATAACGGTCGAACTCGAGTTTTCCCGATGTGGCCAATGAGTTCAGAATTTTTTTCTCACTAATACGCACATACCTTGAAATTTTAAAGAAAATCGTTAGAGCCGTTTTCGAAATAAAATTTTATAAATAAATAAATAAATATATATATATATATACAAGAATTGCTCGCTTAAGAGTATAGGATTCCACCGACAAAATATTAAATTCTCCAAACACAAAATGTTGGATTGGATAACTTCTGCTCGTTATCGTCACCTTCAGTAAAAGGCAGGAGTTTAGTTTCTTGCAATAGAACAAGAACATACATTTAGGGATTTAAATACCATTTTAATTTGAGAAATATTTCAGGGGCTCTAGTTCTATTTATTTATGTAGTGGAGTAAGGTACTATGGCACCCAAAAATACTAGAACCACTTACAATGAGTCATTTGACAGCTCAAAGCTCGTAAGTAGTACAGGGAGCTAACTGTATATGAGCATGTCATTTCCTGAGCTCATTTCTGTTAATAACAGGATCTTAGGCATATAACAGGGCACTTTTTGATGACGTCAATTTGTTTTTATGAATGAAAATTTAACTCTAGTGTTGCATTACTCATATGGTTTATGAATGTACACTTTTAAAAAAATCCTAAAAAAAAAAAAAAATCCATGAAAACAAAAGTGTAGAGGGCAAGACTATGCTTTAAGGATATCAGAGAACTACTTTAATACGCGCATAAACCTGTAACGAAAACAAGACAGGATGTTACAACACTTACGTCATTGATGACTGAGACATAATTCAAATTTGTTTGTAAACAAAAGAAATCCGCAATAACAAATTAAATACAAACAACAACAGCATGAAACATAACTGTATTAGAAGTTGCAAGTTTTATCACATGGATACTGGAGTTGCCAGAATTTGTTTTTAAGTCTTGGCCCGCCCGGCCCCTGTCAGTCTCAAACAAATTTAAAATCTTTGTTAAAAAAAAAAACTTATATTAAGCGTACTAGTATCAATTGGTTTGGATCAGTCAAGCATTTAAATTTATAAAAGATCTAGCATAACAATGAAAAAAAGCATTTATAAAAATGGGGGAGTGACCTGAATTTGAACTCATGGCTCAAACCTTCTTAGGCTTTTCAAGTCAACGCCGTAGCCACTCTACTAGCGAAGAGTCTAGGACGAAAGGAGGATTTTTTCTATTTCATGTTCTATTTCTATTTTGTGTTCACTAAGCCTAAGACGGCAGCCTAATATAAAGGGGACTAAACAGCCATCAAAACACTTATTAACGAAATGAATTTTTTTTTTCGTTTTCGTCTTTTAGGATTTGAATAAGAGATTGACCCTTTACAAAACAATTAGATTAATTGGATATTCATTATAAGACATTAGTAATTAGTTAGAGCAGGTTTGCATTTATATGTATTATATAAGATAAGATTTAACTTTACATTCACTTTTACCTTTGGTCTGCTGGACCGCTAAGGCACCACACAAGATCTGTCAACTTCTTTCTCCATTCTTCTCTGTCATTTGTCTTCGATAGAATTTAATTCTGATGTTCTTTCTGAAAATATTAATTCCTGTCTTTTTACCTGCCGTGGGTGGACCACTTTGGGGGCCGATTTTGAGTTTGTGTTTACACACAAACTGTATTTGTAACCTTGTTGAAAAGGGGATCTAAACGATTGTTGGATGCAATAGGATTCGAGCTCTTTTCTAACTGTCACATAAACAAATTATGTATTTGTTAGTTTGCACAAGTCAAAGGTCAATCCTCTCTGCTGACGAAGTTATTTATAGTTATTCCAAGAAAAGCTTGGCTCGATCTGGAAGATTTGATTCTGTTGGTTGTTTTAAAAGAAGAAGTCACCTGACTTCCGCCTAGAGCTTATAATTTCAGCGCGAATTAATCAGTGAAGGAAGTAAATTCATAGGAGCAGGTCATGCTTTGTTAGAGCTCTGTTTAATAAGCCTTTGTGATTTTATTTCATATTATTTGATCTACATTGTACATAAGTTGTACTTACGTTTTGTTCAAATAAAGTTCCTGAATATTGTTTTCTACAAGAAAGTCTTTTTAATTGTGAATTCTAGATCTACATTATTCAATTAATTCATCTACAAGACTTGAATCAAGTCGCTTGTCATCAACCACGTGTTCAAGATAGAAAGACTCCCCGGCAATCACAAGTATACTCTCCTATCGGACAGCAACTTTATTATTACATCTTAAGATAAAGTTGGTGAAGTCTTCATTCATCATCGACAGAAGAGATATTGTTATATATGGCACCTTGACGATAGGAAAGGTCTTGTGACACTAACATAGAAACCGACGCATAGTACCAAATCCATAGATCACTCTGCCAAGCTTCCTAAGCACAGAGCTATGAGACAAAAAGTTCCTGTGAAATATTTAATGGTTAGTACCAACAGTCTATTCAAAACTCAGATCTAATTACTTTTATTAATTAAAACAATTAATTCTATAATTATTAATCAATTTAAAGTTGTTTTTGTACAACGTATCCTGTTTCCAATCTCTTATTGTACAAGGGCAGGGGAAAATTTTATAAGAGAGTTTCTGTGCTGCCTTCAAACGCTCTTATCTCTTATCTTATATAATACAGACGTTATTTTAAAAAAAGATCATGATTACGTCCTACGCGTAATGCATTTAGTCATATGGAACGAGGAATGTGCCCTTATCCTTGTGTCTTTCTGAGTATTTTATTAAATTTTGTTTTTGTATTTGGAGTGTTTTGTGCATAATTGCTACTTTACTTTGAGTCTTCTATACTGAAGGCTTTCTAAATTGAATGATTTTACTAAAGGTGTTACTCTAGTCAAATGTGAATATTCGTTTGTTATAAATCTCACTGCTCTATTTTGTGTCTGTTCTAGTTTCTTAATGTTTTCTTGAGTTGAGGGGTCCCAAACATGAGGATACATATTTTATTGTTGGCTTAAAAAGTAAAAAGTAAAGTTCCCCTTTCAGACCTTGTGGTCAGATGATGTAAATGTCATCTGATTCTGTGGCCTACGGTTAACGAGGGTGTCATATGGCCAGCACAACGACCAACCGCCTTTACTTTTCCCAACTAATGTCAGGTACCCATTAGAGCTGGGTGGACTCAAGGGCGCCCGAAAATCCCGAAATAAAAATCCCAGTCTTCACCAGGATTCGAACCCGGGACCTCAGCCACCGCGCCCTCACTATTGTTGGCTTAACCAAGGTTAAATAACATTTTAGTTTTATGTTCTAATTTGATTTATAGAAATTTCTTTTAATAAACCCTAGTGCTTTGTTTGACTTTTTGATAGTTTTATCAATATGCGGATTCCATAATAGTCTTTCATTTATCATTACACCTAGGTATTTTGCGTTTTAAGTTTGTGTTACTGAATTAGGCTCCCATGAATAAGATAATTGGAATTTATTTATTTTGGTTCGTTTGATATTCTTAATAACTGACATTTTTCTGGGTGGAAAGACATGCTCCAATTTTATTCCAATTTCTGTAATTCATCTAATTCTCTTTGTAAAATTTCTGTATCTTATGTTGTTTTTATTGTTCTATACATTATGCAATCGTCTGCAAATAATCTGATTTCTGAACTAATGCAATTTGGCAAATCATGTATGTAAATTAAAAATAGTAGTGAACCTAAGGCTGTTCCTTGAGTTTACTTTTATTGGTGTTGATTTAGAGCCAGTTAGCGCAACTCAAGAGATCAGTCAAGATTCGATAGGTCCCCAATTGCTTTATGCCGCACCCTAGATTACTGTTTTTGTTTATTGTTACAGTGTCGCGACTCGCGAGCAAGAAGGTTAATCAAAGCGACGTCAACAGTGTATTTACATACAACTATACTAGTTGTCATTATCCATCTCTCCACCATCTCTCCAGATTTTTTTTTCTGTTCTCTCTAGATAAGAGTTTCAACAGGAGAAGACAATTCACTTGGCAAGTGGACCACGTGAGACCACTTGTCAAATTTTGCCCTAATAGACTTTAGACAGATATTTAATTCTAAACTTGATTCAACAGCCTTTAGTAGCATGCAGGAAAAGCAAAAGCAAGTTAAACACGCTAAATAAACAGTACCTATGCCACAGCAAAAGGTACCAATTACGATGGGCAGGACATGGCGTCCTTCATGCCTGACAATGACAATAGCCTCCTTCTAAGATTGAGAAGAAAAAAAAAGAGAACCAAATCTACTTACTGTTGACCAAGTGAAGGAAATTACAATGAACAATCTTCTAGGAAACTTTGCCGGACCAAGTAAAAACAATGGAAGTTTCGGCCACGAGGCCTTCATCAGCTATTTAAAATATCTAGTCCTGACTTTTGGGGCGCGGTGGCCAAGTGGTTAAACGCTTAGCTTCAGAAACTGGGGTCCTGGGTTCGAATCTCGTTGAAGACTGGGATTTTCAATTTTGGGATTTTAGGGCGCCCCCGAGTTCACCTAACTGTAATGGGTACCTGACTTAAGTTAGATGAAGTAAAGGTGGTTGGTCGTTGTGCTGGCCACATGACACCCTCGTTAAACGTGGGGCTAAAGAAACAGATAACCTTCACATCATCTGCCCTTTAGATCGCAGGGTGTGATAGGAGAACTTTACTTTTTTTTTTTAGTCCCGGTTTCTGTGACACTTCGGGCTGTCGTGATGATGATCCTGAGTTCGGGTCCTGCGCGCTTTGAACCCGCCGTCTCTGTTAACTAGCCACTCAACTACCCATCCAGTTATTAATGAGTAAAAATTTTAATAAATTCATTACTTTTGGATAGACCAAAAAACATTCTTGCACTTTCAATCATTTCATTCTCAATCTCTTGTCTCTGGTTTGCTTACTCGAAATGGCCAACTAAGTTTTTTTTTTTTTTTTTTTCTTTGTTAAAGCTCTTAGCAGACGTGACCTAAATTGTGGAAAAAAAAAAGAAAGGCGATTGTCGGCTTGTCAGTAATACTTAGTGAAACAGTTACATAACAAAGAAATATATAGGCCAGTGTTAATGGGGTCATTGCGGTTGGTGCTAACTTACTCAGTAATGAGGTGTTCACCAGTGGGGTCAATGGCAGACTTCCGCGTGCTCTCATGGTGATGTTGGTCCAGTTAACGAGATGCACTGTCAGTATTGCAGATAATTTTTTTTTCTTGGTTAACTATAAAGAAGCATCCTGGATCTGTTTGCTCTTGAACGTATGCACATTGTTGATCAGAAACATATCGTTTTCCAACACAGTTCCCAAATAGCATTCAGCTCTGATTAAAGTATCAACTCGAGTTCAAATATTATTATATACTAGTCGACCTGCGGCATAGCATACGCCGCTATTTTCCAGGGCAGGCCTTAGGCACTGCAACATATGCGACCACAGTGGGTCCCGCACTTTCTTTGGACCCGTGCTACATTTTAGGTGTATAAATTATTAAATTGAACCATTTTATAACATATAACAGATTTCCCGCGGCCTCTTGGACTTGATTTACCAGAAGCCCCTGGAAATCTCATGAAATGTTATTAAATATTGGCCTACGAAAAAGTCCTGGAAATCTCCGGAAATTATTAAATGTCGATCTAGATTAGTTTCAAGAGTCTTACGACACAATAGGCCTATAATCTCTTCCGGCTTCCACTTTTTTAACCTCCCTTCCATTCACTACACAAATTCATAAGAGAGAAACAAATATTTGTGCATTGTACTTCATTTTATGTCTAGAATCTATGTCTTTAAATTGTGTTTAATCTCTAAGACTGAGGATCATGCAATTTTTTTTTTCATAATTTAGAAATCATAATTCAATAGTAGATATATATACATGTGTTTTCAAGTTACTTCCTTTTTCCGGTCTATATTTATTTATGTCTATGCTATTTTGTGAATGAAATAGTGCGAATTGGGTCCATTTACACCGTGGTGCGTACGCCATGGGATCTTCCCTATTTACTTGTTGTTGCTTGCTTGTTGTTGTTTGAACTTTTGTGTGTTTAACCTCAGACTTAGAGGAATATCCTATACTCTTAAGCGAGCAATTCTTGTATATATATATATTTATTTATTTATTTATTTATTTATTTATAAATTTTATTTCGAAAACGGCTCTAACGATTTTCTTTAAAATTTCAAGGTATGTGCGTATTAGTGAGAGAAAAAATCTGAACTCATTTGCCACATCGTGAAAACTCGAGTTTGACCGTTATATCGGTTTGAAAAATGTCTCATTATCGAAAAATTTATTGTGGTTTGAAGGTTTTATGAATGAAATGGAAAATTTATGAATGAAAGTTTTCCATGACGTAAACGGGAAAAAATGCATACGTCACTAGGCAATGCAAACTAGAACGAGTTTTAAAGTATCAATGGACCTAATTAAACATTTGCGCACCATCTTATTGAAGATTGATGTATTATAGAACTATGGAAGGAAAGTAATGAAATTAAATGTACCGATGTATGATTAGTTATTGCGTTTTAAGTGCTTATAAATTGTTTACACTTTAATTGCGTAGAGCGGTGTAGATTCCTCATTAATCTTCGGATTTGATGTCAAGCCTTATTATAATTAAATTATTTTGCTGGTAAAATTATGACCATGTGTTCTTGCTTCAGTGTCTATGTCCCGTACCAAAACAAAGGAAATGGTGATTACACAGCTGCTCTACTGCTCCTTACTTTCTCACACTGAACAAGATATCTAGCTAGCGGTCAACGAGTTTGCTACGCTGCAGCCACTTTTGATTTAACTATAAACCTCAGTAAAAAACTTGGGGTTACCATTAGGGCGTGGTGACGATAGGCCCAGGAGATATCTGAATGGAGGGATGTTTAAGAGCAGGCCATATCTTTCCATGGGCTGTAGCACCAGTAGCAGTTGTATATAACCTTTCTTAGTATAAATTATTTAACCGAGCAAGGCTCGGTCACCTGATATTATATATCCTATACTCTTAAGCGAGCAATTCTTGTATATATATATATATATATATATATATATATATTTCTTCTATTTCGAAAACGGCTCTAACGATTTTCTTTAAAATTTCAACGTATCTAAATGTTAGTGAGAAAAAAATGCTCAGCTCATTGGCCACATCGGGAAAACTCGAGTTCGACCGTTATATCGGTTTGAAAAATGTCTCATTATGGAAAAACTTATTTTGGTTTGAAGGTTTTATGAATGACATGGAGAATTTATGAATGAAATTTTTTCCCACGACGTCAAAGGGAAAAAAAACTTGACACCTCCTACGTCACTGGCTTACATCCGTTCACTAAAGCATTTCTTTGCAACAAGTTTTATCGCGTTTGAATGAATAGACACAACTAGATATTTGCGCACCGTAGTTGAAGGTTTAAAACAGTGAACATCAATCAAGCAGGTGGTTATCTGAAGACGCTCAAGTGCTTCCAAGTGTTTCTACAAATTAATCGCTTGATCCCTTTATTATAAGGCACGTTAAAATAAGAATTTGATTAATTGTATATTTTTAATTAGCTATAATGTAGGCCGAAAAGAAAGATATGGACGCCGAATCTGGAATCTGGATGTCTGCCTGGTCGAGCGGTTTGCACGCTGGACTGTCGTTTGGATTTATCGATGGTCCCGGGTTCAAACCCTGCCCGCTCCCATCCCCCGTCGTCCTGCGGGAGGTTTGGACTAGGAAGTAACTATCTTTAATTCTGAAGGAACATCCGAAACATGTAAAACAACAAACAAACAATCTACGTCTAGATCTAGGTCTTGATTCTAGACTTACAACTAGATTCTCAGTTCTCCGTCGAAAAAACCGCCATGTTGCTCGCCGTTATTCTTCCCTAATAGCAGGAGGTTTGCGGCGTTGAAGAGATCTA
>JADKLZ010051141.1:4658-19855 GCA_021533235.1 Biomphalaria straminea | reverse complement strand
AAAGTGTGTAAATTTTATTTTAAAAACAAGCGTTGACATGCTCCCCATTTTAAACCAAACAAGACGCATAAAATAGCGATTTCGCCTGTGTGCGAAGTCTGCTAGAATGTGCCAAAATGGTCCTTAGCAACACATGAGTCGTTATAGAAAAATGATTTTTATTAAATCTACATCGTATAATTTGTAAGAAAAATGTCTGAGATGGGTCAATAAGATGTTAACCATTAGATATTTATTGTTTTTTTACCTTCTTTTATTCCAAATTTTAAAAAATAATTTATATTCCAACGTTAATGAAAGGTTAATGTGTAACAAATCTGTAAGTATTTTGTGTTTCTAAGGGGTCATGTCTTCGAAAGTAAACCTAATTTTTTTAAAAACGTATTATGTAAAAGTGATTGATACAAATTAAAGAGGAGGATTTACAGTTCATAAAAAAGTAATGGTTCAAGATATTTAATTAATAATTATAATTGTAATAAATGTATAGAAATGCATCACATATTGGCCTTATCCGTTGCTAATATCAACAAATTGTGGCATCTAATGAAGCTATTCTAATATAGAGTAGATCTGGTCTTTTAACTAGATCTAGATCTATATTATATATATAAAATAGATAAATATATAACACTAAATTAAATCTATAGACTTCAATACATAAAGATAAAGCCTTAAATTAGATCTAGACCTATTTCTCGTGTTCTAGACCTAAGGACTTCTAATTAGATCTACTCAGACTACTCGGAGGCACGGTTTTGACAAATGCATACATATAATATAGATCTAGAGTCAATAGAGACTAGTCCTATATCTAGATCTTGGTCTAGAGTACTCTAGAGTCTAGATCTAATCTTGGTCTAGAGTCTAGACATCTGGAACGAGGGTCCTTCGCGTTATTCGTTAAAACTTAAAACGAAATAGCTTCTTTAAAAAGAAGACATATTTATAATTTAAGGCTTAGGCATAATAACTTAGGCCGATAGTTTATAGGGAAGGCTATTTAGATCTACATTATAATACATATATATCAAGATATGAGTCTAATTGTCTTATAATATCTAGAAAGATATCTAGATCTGGATCTATGTGTATGTTTTATAGTCTCTAGTTGCAATAAAAGGTCTTCTTTTATTATTATGAAGTAGCCCTTAGTCAATAGGTATTATATTTAGACTACTGATCTCAGTTCAAAATTCTCAATATCACAAGTCTAAGCCTCGCTAGTAATCTTCAATCAACTAAATATCCACACAAAAAAAAACCTCAAAGATTTGATAATATTAATTCATTTTAATTCTTATAAAATTAAAAATAGATTACAATCCTATAACATCATATTTTTAAGACATCTAACTATTTATACTAATTATTGATGCCTTACAAGACAGTATTTTACAATAATAAATAAAACAATGATAAACTTAGGACCTAATTATTATATTATTTTTCAAAAAGTAGTTATAGCTGCATAAACTATTTTAAAAAACATTTAATATTTTTTTAAGAAAAAAAAGTTGTGAAACTTTCGACATCTAAAAGATTTAGGCTACATAAAAGTCTATAAGGTTGATCATGTTGAAGGAAAAAAGTGACTAAGCTGGATGTGTTGAAAGTTAAATTCATAATGAAATCTTAAATTGAGAAGAACATATGGAAAGTAGCTAACTAAAATGAATCTTTCTATTTTGATCAACATGTCATTGAGATACTTGCTCTGATGCAAGTATTATAAATATTAATGTTTCTCTTTTTCTGATAGGCAAACTTCTCACATCTAGATAGCTGAGATTGTAGGCCTAATAACAGCACATTGGCATTGGGATGTATTAATATTTTTATATTAAATTTATTTAAATTTAAAATATACTTTGAAGGCGTTGATTTTGGTTAAAAATTTGTGAATTTTAGAAAAAAAAAAAGTTCAAGCTTGATACTATAGTTCTAGTTCATACAACCTAATCAGTGTAAATTTGCTACATAAAGATAATGAAAATAATGACAAATATAAGTGTTTCTATAGTAAAATTCAGTAGCCTGGGGAATTACAGTTTATATCCTATATTTTCATGTAGAATTCTTTGTTTAGACAGTGAATATGACAAAAATTATGTGTTTAGAATAGTTGAGCTTTACTGAAAAGAATTTACTGGTCATTACATTGCAGATATAAAAAAGCCTTGTTTAAAATTATTTCTGCACACAAATTGAGTTCTGATTTTCAGTTTATCAAATCAGCTTATAGAGTTTAGATATTCAATAAGAAATAATTGAATAGCATTCAGCTAAATGGCTGTAAAGATTATTATGTCAAGAATTCTAAGTAAATGTATGGACTATATGTCTTTTTTTACCATCATTGGTTCACAATACACTTACACAGGCCCCTATAAATAAATATATGTTTTTCAATATTATTATGGAAGAATAGAGAATAATCTAAATTATGATCTGTAACTTGTTCTTATTGCTATACTAGTGTCATATTTTTAGCTCATTAAAGTTTAGCTTATTTGAGAGTTTTAGTAAACCATTGCATATTATTGTATAAGTACAGCAAAATATTGAAATAAAATATTATTTATAGTAGTTTATTCTTGTAGATCTATAAATTCCCCGCATTTTGACATATAGTACATTCATGTAGCATTTATAGCTTTTTTGTTACAAAATTTTAAAAATGCACATTTTTTGTGTTTTTTACCTCCCTTTTTGAAAAATGCCAAAAATGATAAAATGCAACATTCGGCTCAAGTAAATAAACTCAAATAATTTTTTGACAAGCTTGAAAAAAATTGAGCGTGTTCTATGTGTGCACATGAATGTTTTTCCTAAGTTTCATCTCTGAGGGCATTATAGTTTCTATTAAAATGTCCTCCAAAAACATGGGTTTGGAAGGCCCAAAAAAATATTTAAAAAAACGCGTTTTTAAAAATGTGTAACTTTCTTAATATTTAAGCTACAGACGTAAATTTGGTATCCTCGGTCTTAGAATCACGAGTTCTATCCAAATAAATTTTAAAAAAAGCTGCGTGACCATTTAAAAAAATCGGTTTTGGGTCCCTATTTATAGCCAACAGTGTTTCTCAAACTTTTACCGTTGACACAATTGTGTGTTCCCCCCCCCCTCTATCCGCGCCAGCAGGATACATAGAAGAGCGCAGTAAAAGAAACTTTTAGGCACATAATTATAGACATATGATTATAAAATGATTTCTGGTTTTATTTTGCATTAATATTTACACTATATTTAGAATCCAAATTAATTATTAAGCGTTTTGAATACTAGAAAAAATAAATTCTTGAGATTGTATTGAAGATTAAGTACGCCCCCCCTTTTTTTTTCATTCATCCAGCAAGGTGGCCTTTGGGAGCGCAGTACGCACCCACCCCACATACACACACCAGGTTCGGTGTGGAGCCCCGGAGCAAATGTTTTCTTGCTCTCTGAAATTCTTTCTCCTGGTGTCTACAACGCCTTATTCTCGTACTCTCTCTAGTAAAAAAACAAATCGCCGGTCAAATAAGGTATAGTATAAAAGGAGGCATCACTGTTTAATGCAATTATAGGTTACATCAAGCGCACGTATTTAATCATGTTCGTGTTAAGCAAGACGTCTTGTCGCGGATCGTTTTATTTTGTCACATAAAAGTCGTACACATAACGATGTACAATAGACGGGAAAATTTCCAATTACTGGTTCTGTCATGAGAAAGTAGAAAAGAATCGCTTTAGCGGAGACGCTTTGAAATGTCTTCTTGGTTTGGTTTGGTTTTGGTTTTAGGCACATCGGCACAGTATAGGCCATGTCGTGCCCGTAGTCCCTTAAGGACTACTCTCCCTCTATAAAAACAAGGGCCAAAGTCCATAAATTGAATCATTAAAATCAAGGTCTATTTACAGTTAAAATAGTACATGTAAAAATGTAAAACTGTGGTAAAAATCTAGTGTAAATAGTACATGTCTACAAACTCACAAATCAGATCCTCGCAGATAACCCCACCTCCCGGATAAAGCCCAGTACCTTCCCAGAGTGGACAGTATCGAACAGTGTTTGTAAAAGTCAGTGGCTATAAAAAAAACTTCTCGCTGACATCCTGGTATCTGGGGCAGTCAATGAGGATATGTTCCACTGTGAGGCGAGAATCACAACGCTCACAAAGTGGAGGCCCCTCTCTCTTCAGCACAAAAGAGTGTGTGATGTAGGTGTGGCCAATCCTAAGTCTAGACATGGTCGTGCTACCACGCCTTGTCAGACCCTTAGATGTGGGCCGCCACCTGCCATCAAAATGTCTTCTTCAAAATTGTTCAAGTTTATATGTTGCAGATGCCACCCGCAAAATGGAATATGTCTTCAAAGGTTCTACTCAGAAGTTAAAGCGACGTGTCACACTTTAAATATTTTAATTTTTTAAGTTTAGTAATTATGGAATTTTATTTGGTTGTTAATAAACATGATCTGAAAATATTTTTTTTTCTTTGAAAGAGAAATTGACCGGCTTCTTCTTACTCCCAATTTTTTGTCTGAACCTTGCCCCCCCCCCCCACTGAGCCTCTCTTCTTGAGAGACAGTTTAGAGGGGCGCGTTCTCACAGTTTGAGAAAACGCTGGCCTTAAATTTACTTTATCCAACAAGGACCTACAGAATCATAATTACAGCGAGTCTCAAGTTACGAAGATATTTATTTATGCTTGAGTGTCCTCATCCCAAGTCACTCTTGAAATGAGGACCGTTGCCTCTCTATGGAGTGACACAAATTTGGCGTTATTGTCCGCAAACCACCAAAAATCTAAGAGGTGAGGTTCGCGGACCACCAAAAACTTGAGGGTGAGGTCCGAAGACCACCAAAAAGTTGAGGGTGAGGTCCGCAGACCACCATAAGCAGAGAAACGCGGCTCTACATCAGCCTGTCAGAGAGAACCGACTCCATTCGCCTCTTTCGATTCTGCTTTATAAACCAATATGCAGTTGTTGTTTTTTCCAAACAGCTAGATTACAATCCAGCCTCTCATCCCCCCTCCTGTTACCTGTGTACCCTGGCTTCTCTGGTAATGATTGTGTCAATTAGATCGATGCTCCTCTTTGATCAGCCGATGGGGGGGGGGGGCCCGGGGCAGTACGTGACATAATGGTGTCACAGTGTCACTGGATGGAAATTTTAGTCCGGACATGTCCATCCCCCCCCCCTTTTTTTCCCCCCCTTTTCCCCCCCCCCCCCCCCCCAGATTTGTTTCACCCCGTTCTTTTCCCTCCCCAGAGGTTTTAAGCATGTGAGATGTGACCCGTATCTAGAGGTCAAATAAATGTAGGCCCCCCTTTATAAAATATACAACACATTAAAGCGCGTCTATTTTAGTAGTGCGAATTGATTATATGGTCTTAATCATTTCTACACTCTAATACATTCATTGTTAAATATCTTCGTTTTCACAAACTATCGACTACAATAATGGCAGAGATACTATGTACTTAACATCGTTATGTTAACAAAATGTATTGTGGTGATTGAAGAATAATGAAAGAGATTACCTGTTACCTGTTACCTATCCCTTAGTCTGGTGGACCGTTGGGAAACCAAGCAAGACTTGAAGACCGTCTTTCTCCATTCCTCACTATCCTTTGCCCTAATTAGAACTTCTTTCATTGGTAGGCCCAGTCCATTCTTTAATGTTGTCTTCCCACCGCTTTCTCTGTCTGCCTCGTCTTCTTTTTCCTGGTACTGTTCTCTGGAGGAAGGTTTTTGCGAGCCCCGAAGATCTTGGAATATGGCCATACATTTTGAGCTTGCTTTTTTTCACAGTAGTTACCTTTTCATTATGTGGTCTGATCGTTGCAGTAACATGGTGTTAAATATCTCAAACTATTGTACATGGTCTTGGTGTAGTGCTTTCTTCATATGTGTCTGTTCAATATTTTAGTGAATTTTGTATTACCTTCTCGGAAACCTTAAGTTATATAGCGCCTTTTACAAATCAAAGTTGTTTGTTAGATTAATTCCTTCTATGGCTATGGGAAGTGTCTTATATAAAGGAAATATGGGTGAACCTTTTTTATGAATCTTTTTTATGAACCTTTTTCGTTATTTCCCTTAATTTGATACACAACTTAATTCGTATGTACAATATTGCCTTTTACCTTAACTCTTTCTCTCCGTAATTATTTGCCACATTTCTGCTGTAATCAACGTTGGTATCGTAAGTTAGGAGAGAAAGAGTTAAAGTTTGGTATTTTAAATAAATGACCTACTTAACTATGTCGAGCTGTTAATTTGTTTTCTTTTCACTTTCCAATTCTGGTCTTAATTAAATTAGTTCGTACGTTTTGTGACGTTTTATTAAGACCACACTACAAACAGCGATGTTCTTACGAACGCCGGTATGGACAGTATAGAGGGACTTCGTATGATCCGACAGTTACGCTGGGCAGGGCACGTATCCCGAATAGAAAACGAATGTTTGCCAAAAGCAGTCTTTTTAGCTGAACTAAAAAGGTGGTTGACGCAACAGAGGTGCCCTACGGAAACGCTTCAAAGACCAGCTAAGGCGCCAACTTGCCCTAGCTGACATAGAAGAGAGCGCCTGGCTGCATGCGGCCTCAGAACGGGACAGCTGGAGGTCATTCACAAAGCCCGCTGGATGCACATTTGAGACCTTAAGAAAATCCGCTGCCGAGGACAGACGCGGACGGCGAAAAGAAAATCTTAATCAACCACCGACATAGCGCTGGGGGTTTGGGTCAGAAGCTTCATAGGGTTGGGGGTTTGGGTCAGAAGCTTCATAGGGTTGGGGGTTTGGGTCAGAAGCCTCATAGGTTTGTGGGTTTGGGTCAGAAGCCTCATAGGGTTGTGGGTTTGGGTCAGAAGCCTCATAGGGTTGTGTGTTTGGGTCAGAAGCCTCATAGCGTTGTGGGTTTAGGTCAGAAGCCATAGCGTTGTGGGTTTGGGTCAGAAGCCTCATTGGGTTGTGGGTTTGGGTCAGAAGCCTCATAGCGTTGTGGGTTTGGGTCAGAAGCCTCATAGCGTTGTGGGTTTAGGTCAGAAGCCTCATAAGGTTGGGGGTTTGAGTCAGAAGCTTCATAGGGTTGGGGGTTTGAGTCAGAGTCTTCAGCAGGCTTTAGTCTGACCAAGATTGAAAAGCTACTCTCTCGTGTGCATAACTTTTGTCGGAAAAGTTGAGCGTTTAGCTTTCTATGGTTGAAATTTGTTTTCCATGTAGTTAGATCTAGTCCTCTTGCCTCCATTCTAGAATGGCGCAATTCTGAAAACAAGCGATCGTCTGCCCTGCCTGGTTCAGGTGCCGCCTGACTGACAGCAATGCGTGGCACGAGGAAAACCATTCGGAAATGTCATGTCGATTGTGGTCTACGTCGCTCTATGTGACATATGTCATGCACTCGTTTACGCGGGCTTTTTGCTAACTTCTGTCATGCTCAGAGTCTGCGGTGTTAGTAATCTATATAAAGACTTTTGTTTAAATATAAATTACCTTAAAGCTGTTCAATGTGGTATTAAAAAATGGTGGAGGATAGGGGGGGGGGGGGTAAGAAATGTTTTAATAAAAATAGAATTTTTGGGGGCGGGGGGGGGGGTTAAATATTAGTTTTGACACTGGCTTGCAGACTCTCTCTCTCTCTCTCTCTCACTCTCTCACACAGAAAGAGGATATTGGGAAGTCGATGCCGGACTAAATAGTGAAGTCATAACACGAGGCGCAATCACGAGGGCGTAAACTTTCAAAGTAAAACAAACCCTTTCCCCACCCGCTCTATTTTATGATGGCAAGGTCTTATGGAACCTCCACGTATGACGTCTACGCGATCACAGTATACTCCTGAAGCTAAATAAATAAAATTGTTGAAAATGATTACGTGATTTTTCTAAGCTCCATAAGTTTACAAGCAAACACAACGGCAAGATTATTATTTTTTTCATTATTATTTATTTAGTCTTTTTTTTTTTGTTTGACTCGTGTCTTTTTACTGAAAAATTAAAAATAAAAACTTAAAACAATTTACTTTATAGAATCCAAAAAGCAACGTATTACCTCTAAGAAATATTTCTGTAATCCGACATACCATAAGCAAGCAAAATTTTACATTTTCTTTTGAAAGACTATGTGGATATGAAAGTTTCTGTATGAGGACGCATATGGGGCTGAATTTCTCTCCCCCCCTCCCCGCACGCACATTTCTCCCAGCGCTACGTGGAGTGTCGTAAACTAGATGGCCCATAACGACAAAGTAAATACAAGGAAATTAGGAATTGAAGCATACTTCTGAAGGCTCACAAAGATTATTCAATCTTTCATCCATTCCATTTGTTTTCAACATGGTTAGTACTTGGTTACCAATAGTGTTTGTAATCTGAGGCCCGCGGGTCTCTTCCAGCTCTTCTTTAAAGATAAGTATCAACAGAGCGATATCGACTTGAGTGGAGGTCTGAGATTCGAGTCCCTCCAAGAGGTCCTCAGACTGTTGACTAACATCTGACCTTTAGGTCGAGGTCATTGTTTCAGCAATGTGGGAGTATTGGGCTCGTTGACTTTGGCATAAAGAAGGGAGCCATTTTTTTTCTTTGAAGAGAGAGGCTGAATATGTTGTATCTTTCTCGAGCTTGAGCGAGTTTTAAAAAACGTTTCTCTGAGACAGGACTTCTTCATTTCCTTTAAAGGAAGTGGCCTGCGTCTACTGAGCAATAGCATTTTGGAACTTAAAAATTTGAACAATAGCATTTAGAAACTTAAAAATTTGAACAATACCATTTTGGAACATAAAAATTTGAACAATATCATTTTGGAACTTAAAAATTTGAACAATACCATTTTGGAACATAAAAATTTGAACAATACCATTTAGGAACTTTGAAATTTGAAACATTGAATTTCTAAGAATCTAGTCTAACCATTACTATTTAGGAACTGTTCGTTGCAATCATATCGGGCTTTATAAGGCTCTAACCTGCTCAACTCGTTAGACAGTGGGGGTTTGCTTGCTTTAGAAGTGGCAAAATATGTTGGCCAAAGCTGGGTCTTCTTTTGAACTTGAAATATGCATTCTTTCTTTATATTTAAGCTATTATTATTGCGCACATATCTGCAATGTAATGGTTTTTTTTTTGTTTGCTGTTAATTGTTAGAAAAAGTTAACTAACAAATAGCTTATTGTCTTACAGATTTTTGAGTGTAAACACGAAATAAAAGGGAATAATCACTAAATAAAGAAGGTAGGTAGTTATGATTAATTATTATTACATATTAGGTAACAGAAAAGTATTCTTATTCAATCAACTTGGAGTGCTCTGTCCTTGTTCAGAGGATTAAGACTTATTCTAGAGAGCTCTGCCCATAGATATAAATAAATATAGACTGGGACAAGGAAAAAATTTCATGTAACTTGAAAACATGTATATCTGTTGTATTCGGATTTCCGAATTCTGAAAAATTGAAAAATTGCCATAGACATAAATAAATATAGACTGGCCAATAAGAGAGTTTTATGAAACAAAAATGTGTGCATTGCAATTGTGTGTACTTTATTTTTATGTCTATAAATTTTGTTTAATTTCTAAGACTGAAGATCAAAGCAATTTTTTAAATTCTTCATTATTCGGAAATCCGAATACAATAGATATACATGTTTTCACGTTACACGAAGTTACTTCCTTTTTCCAATTTATATTTATCTATGTCTATGAAAATTGCATGATCTTCAGTCTTAGAGATTAAACAAAACTCATAGACATAAATAAAGTACACAAAATTGCAAGTCACAAATTTTCGTTTCATAAAACTCTTTAATAGGCCAGTCTATATTTATTTATGTCTATGGGCTCGACCCTTGTTTAAAGGATATCTCCTTATCCTGCAGTTCTGTGCTTTGCCTCAGAAAGTGAAGTGTTTTGCTTTGTTATAATGTGCAACTCCTTATTCTGGTGTGAAATGCCTTATCCTAAAGTGCTATAATATTTTCTAGACTGCCATATTTTTTATTTTAAAAAGCCCTTTACCTAGTTCAGGAGTGCTCTCCCGGAGCGATATTTTTTTAATGTTTTTTTTTAGATTAAGAGAACATTTTTTTTTTAAATTTATCTTTAAGCATCTTATTGGCAAATACTATACTTGAAGAGCTTCTACTGTGATAAAAAAAATCTGCGCCCCATTCACACGATACCCCCCCCCTCACTAGTAAAGACGATGAAAGTATTTCTTGTCTTATGGCATTTGCCATGTTCACGTTTTAAGTTATTAATGGGGCGCCGTCTATATTGTGTGACTCCCCTTTCTCCCCGCCCCCTCTAACAGCATCCCTCGTCAAGCAGTGTCACTTCGACTAAATTATTCACCAAAGCATCGGTCATTGTAGAAATCTACAAATGGTCGGCTGTCGGACAGTTCCCTGGAAGAAGTCCATTTAGTCGCTTCACGGCCCGGCCATCGCTCCATTGTCTGTTCGTCCGTTTACTCATGTGACCAAAGAGATGAATAAAACAAAAAAAAATCTATAGGGGAAGGGACTCGATCAAAAGCTGTCTGTGAGCGACTGTCATTGGTGGGTTCATTTGACTTTATCTGTTTTAGACCAATCACTGTTTGTCTCTCATAGTCCTTCGTTAGTCAGTTATCTCCTCCTTGCTCCTGTCCAATATTTTATTCAAGTCTTCCAGAAAAAGATTAATAACTCTTTTTTTTTTGGAGGGGAGGCTCTGAATTGTTTTATTTTAATGTAGCGAGATTTTAATTATTCTTTTTAAGAAATGAAGTTATAATGAATGATAAAATATAACTTTTATATAATGTTACATAAAAATTTATGTAAAATGTATATAACATTTATATAAATTTTTAAACTCTAAAATATGTTAAATCTGAAAGTTCAATTGAATATTTGCAAATTTCCCCTATTATTGGCATGGTACAAATTTATTCACCAGAAACTTCATCCATAAACATCAATTTCTATATTGAATTCTGGGTAAAGAGATTATTATTATTTACGCAATAGGGCATTGAGATTCATAACAAACGCATATTCGCAGTTGACTAGAGTAACATCTTTAGTAAAATCACTAAATTTAGAAAGTCTTTAGGATATAAGACACACAATTAAGTAGCAAATACACATAAAACACTGAACCATTTATCTTCAAATACAAAGACAAAATTTAATAAAATACTCAGAAATACACACAAGATAAAGGCGCATTCCACGTTCCGTATGCTAGGACAAATTTGTACAAAAGCTCCTTCTTCCCTAGTGCAATTAGAACATGGAATGGGTAGCCTGAACCAGCCAGGCAAACAAGTGGATTTAAGTCATTGGTTAACATGCATGACTAGATGCATGACGCGTAAGACGTAACAATTTTTTTTTTGAAGTAACGTCTGTATTGTATAAGATAAACGATAAGATAAATATTGCTGTTGTAAAGCGTCTTTTATTATCATGCAGCATGTTCAGAGCGCTCTGGGCCACTCTCCGTTGGGGAAATGTCTGAGAATATTTTCTTTCTACCATTAGTCGCTGAGCTAATCAATTCTCAAACAAGCCAAATATAAGTAAAAAATAATATATACACATGTTTGCAGTGGCGTAGCTATGAAATTGTCATCATTTAGGGGCAAGGGGGGGGGCTTCATTTCTTTGGGAGCCCTGCATTTGGCTTAATACTTAATATTTAATGTAAAAAAACACTCATTTGGTGGCCCCCTCAAGTGGGGGCCCGGAGGGATTTTCAAAGTCTCCCCCTTCCTCTCCCACCCTACCTACGCCTATGCTCATGTATATGCTATAATGGGTGGCTGAGTAGTTAAGTGCTTGGCTTTCTAAACTGGGGTCCTGGGTTCGAATCTCCGTAAGACTTGGATTTTGAACTTTGAATTTGTTAGGGTGCCACTAAAACCACCCAACTCGAATGGGTACCTGACTTAAGTTAGGTAAAAGTAAAGTCGGTTGGTTGTTGTGCTGGCTATATGACATCCTGCTGGTTAACCGTTGGCCAAAGTAACAGATGACCCTGACATCATCTGCCCTACAGTTTCGACTTGATCCGAGAACAGGGGGGGGGGGTGAGAACGTGGACCAGATACACAGACTGAGTTGATACACAACTTTTTAACAAATTAATAACGCATCGGCATTTCATCTCTGGCCTCTTTAGCGTGACGTTAAACTTGATGGTTAGTACAATCGAATACTTTCAGACATATAGTCCGTTCACACCAGACGTAACCGGGGGTTCTTCCACTTGGACGAGAGGCTACAAAAAAAAATCCTCTTGATAGAAGGTAACATTTTAATGATTAGTTAATTAACTAGCGGTGTTAATATTTTGAATGATCGGAATTGAAATCCCATGACGTTCGTGTCTGAATTATTCATGGCCCTGCAAAGTTAAAAAAAGATTAGGATACCTTTTACGTAGATCATCAGTTGAAGGTGCCAGAGGTATCTGCATTGCCTTATTGTAAAAAAAACAAAAATCAATATAAGAATTTGAAGTCTTGTGTTTAACCTGTATGTCATCGGTGCCTCTTTGTGATGTCATCGTTGCCGCTTTGTGATGTCATCGTTGTCGCTTTGTGATGTCATCATTAGCCTACAATTGAGTTTTCAGCGAATCCTCAAATTTCTCTCCATTTTGAATAAGATGCTACATTATGTTATAAGTAAAAAAAAAATTATACAGAATTACACCAACATCTAGATCAATAATCTTTTACCTTTAAAGCGAAATATTTGTTATTAAAACCAACGTAAACAATAATAACCATTTTCCATTAATTATTATTAATTAATTAATTATTACCAGAAATATGTACTCCATTTTGACCCATACCCTAACACTTCTAGATTAGTACCTTATAAAGATTTTACAATTAAGAATTTGACATACACTAGAGTAAATGTAGATAATGTTTCAATTGTACACACATACACATACATGTATACACACTAACCTACTTCTTGGAGGCTAAGGCTTTATTTTCTGAACACTCCTAGATTCAGGCACATCAAATGATCTCTCGTCCACGCAGCTCGTTGTTTGGCTTCAAGTCTAATAACTCGAGTACATAGAGTCCAATATTCTAATCAACCATCAGAGAAACTCGCTGGAGCTGTTACGAATAATCCCAGATCTCCCCCCTCCCCGCCCCCCCCCCACCCCCGATACACGTACTCACACACATTTCACACACACACCCTCACACATCTCCTCCACCAGGGTCCTGTTCTATTTACCAATATCACGTAAGACTAATCGGGGGGCCGGCTTTATCCGGGGGGATTATGGTGCGTCTTCCTAACAAATATTGGATGAGTCTGGCAGACACTGCTCACGGTGGCTCCCCCCACCCCTTCCCCTCTACGACACTGTACTCTGTGTTTGTCATCTGAGGGGGAAAACAAGCAGGTCCTTGAGATGTCGACTAATGGCTCAATACCATGTGTTATAATGACATTACAATATAACTCCCACGGGACTCTACAGTTCTGATACGAACTGGCCCGTATTCCTCGCGATGGCAATGACGAAACTAGTGGCTTTAAAGTCGTAAAGCAAAATGGCCGATCTCTAGTTACTTAATATGTATCGCCACTCGGGCATTTCTTCTCAACGTGGCGCTCGGGTGGGAACGATCGCCTGAGGAAACGATAGGCCATAAGGCAAGCAAAGTAGAACCCACGTTGGGGGTACCTAAAGACCGAGTCCATTGCACCTGCGGGAATGGAAGAAAGCCCCGACATACCGTTCCTTAAGGGGCCGTTTTTATTGCGGACACACCACAGGTGAAGTCCTTTTTTTCTTTTTTAATTTACCCCCTGAACCAACCCGTAGTCTAACATATCCTACGACATTCGCAACTGTCTAAATATTATATATCGTCAAGGTTTCATCAAAATTGGTCAATCGGTGTGGAGTTCTGTTTACGACATACTTTCTGAAAGACGCCTTGCAATCAGGGGCGTAGCTAAAAATGTTCTATAGATCGTTTGGGGGGCCGGGGGGATCGACCTCTTTGGAGGCCCCAGCATTTTGCTTAATACCTAATTTTTAATATAAAAAACACTCATTTGGGGGCCCCACTCAATTGGGGACCCGGGGAGATTTTCAAATTCTCCCCCTTCCTCCCCCAGCCTAGCTACGCCACTGCTTGCAATAGACTTCATGTATTTAATTTTAATGCTCAGGTCACGAACTAATAGATCCTACATACTCTGCCCTCGCCTAGCAGCTCGAGAAATGTGACTTCTGGAGAATTTTCCCTCCTGGTGTAGAAATCCATCCAATACATTTTGCGCCTTGGAGCGCAAGGCTCATCTTTTAAATGGCGGCATATCTAATGCAATCTTTAATAAAAAAAATACTATTAAAATAATCTCTAATATTCTAATATTGGGCCAACTAGTGGGTCCGTATTATTGTGTACGCTGCTTGGCGTACGCATTGTGTCCGAAACCAGGTCACACCGGGGCCAAGATAATTATGTACAGAGCTGAACTTCATAACAATTTTGTTCAAGTCGGTTGGAAGCCAAACGAGTGGGGCCCGCCCTCCGTCCACGCTACATCCACTTCATCAATTACACAAAAAGTCATTTCCGTCTGCTACAGCGCGCCATCTACACGATACTGACAAATCGGTTAGCTCCCTTTCCACTTTTTTTTTTCTTCTTGGTTCCATTTTTTTTTTTTTTGTCTTGTTCTTGCAGTGTTCGTAGAAAATCGAACTCTAGAAAGCCGGGACTACTACTAGTGACTTAGGCCGTGTAACACGAGACAAAGTGAAGTACACAACAGACTGAAGAGTTTAATAGTTACACAAACCGAGGCCGAGACCAAGGGAAGAAAACGTCCATATGGTGGACAGTCTCTTGTCTTTTTCTTTTTAAGCTGTTCTATATTTACCGTATCTTTAAAAAAAAATGTTTTATGGATCTGTCTTGTTTTTTGTATTGTAAATGTAGTCAAACTTTTTTTTTTCGTTGATTTGGTACTGTGACATTAAACATTGCAATTATCTAATATAATATATTAAATGTTAAATTTGTGTGGTATGTTAAATTTGTGTGGTACCTATCTATAGAAACATATAAGTCATCACCTTTTAATATAATATAGAAATCAGCACCATGTCTGACTAACTTTTAAAAACAAATCGTTAGTATTACATAGGTCGTTGTGGAGGTGGTAGAATAT
>JADKLZ010051140.1:4659-19862 GCA_021533235.1 Biomphalaria straminea | reverse complement strand
AAAGTGTGTAAATTTTATTTTAAAAACAAGCGTTGACATGCTCCCCATTTTAAACCAAACAAGACGCATAAAATAGCGATTTCGCCTGTGTGCGAAGTCTGCTAGAATGTGCCAAAATGGTCCTTAGCAACACATGAGTCGTTATAGAAAAATGATTTTTATTAAATCTACATCGTATAATTTGTAAGAAAAATGTCTGAGATGGGTCAATAAGATGTTAACCATTAGATATTTATTGTTTTTTTACCTTCTTTTATTCCAAATTTTAAAAAATAATTTATATTCCAACGTTAATGAAAGGTTAATGTGTAACAAATCTGTAAGTATTTTGTGTTTCTAAGGGGTCATGTCTTCGAAAGTAAACCTAATTTTTTTAAAAACGTATTATGTAAAAGTGATTGATACAAATTAAAGAGGAGGATTTACAGTTCATAAAAAAGTAATGGTTCAAGATATTTAATTAATAATTATAATTGTAATAAATGTATAGAAATGCATCACATATTGGCCTTATCCGTTGCTAATATCAACAAATTGTGGCATCTAATGAAGCTATTCTAATATAGAGTAGATCTGGTCTTTTAACTAGATCTAGATCTATATTATATATATAAAATAGATAAATATATAACACTAAATTAAATCTATAGACTTCAATACATAAAGATAAAGCCTTAAATTAGATCTAGACCTATTTCTCGTGTTCTAGACCTAAGGACTTCTAATTAGATCTACTCAGACTACTCGGAGGCACGGTTTTGACAAATGCATACATATAATATAGATCTAGAGTCAATAGAGACTAGTCCTATATCTAGATCTTGGTCTAGAGTACTCTAGAGTCTAGATCTAATCTTGGTCTAGAGTCTAGACATCTGGAACGAGGGTCCTTCGCGTTATTCGTTAAAACTTAAAACGAAATAGCTTCTTTAAAAAGAAGACATATTTATAATTTAAGGCTTAGGCATAATAACTTAGGCCGATAGTTTATAGGGAAGGCTATTTAGATCTACATTATAATACATATATATCAAGATATGAGTCTAATTGTCTTATAATATCTAGAAAGATATCTAGATCTGGATCTATGTGTATGTTTTATAGTCTCTAGTTGCAATAAAAGGTCTTCTTTTATTATTATGAAGTAGCCCTTAGTCAATAGGTATTATATTTAGACTACTGATCTCAGTTCAAAATTCTCAATATCACAAGTCTAAGCCTCGCTAGTAATCTTCAATCAACTAAATATCCACACAAAAAAAAACCTCAAAGATTTGATAATATTAATTCATTTTAATTCTTATAAAATTAAAAATAGATTACAATCCTATAACATCATATTTTTAAGACATCTAACTATTTATACTAATTATTGATGCCTTACAAGACAGTATTTTACAATAATAAATAAAACAATGATAAACTTAGGACCTAATTATTATATTATTTTTCAAAAAGTAGTTATAGCTGCATAAACTATTTTAAAAAACATTTAATATTTTTTTAAGAAAAAAAAGTTGTGAAACTTTCGACATCTAAAAGATTTAGGCTACATAAAAGTCTATAAGGTTGATCATGTTGAAGGAAAAAAGTGACTAAGCTGGATGTGTTGAAAGTTAAATTCATAATGAAATCTTAAATTGAGAAGAACATATGGAAAGTAGCTAACTAAAATGAATCTTTCTATTTTGATCAACATGTCATTGAGATACTTGCTCTGATGCAAGTATTATAAATATTAATGTTTCTCTTTTTCTGATAGGCAAACTTCTCACATCTAGATAGCTGAGATTGTAGGCCTAATAACAGCACATTGGCATTGGGATGTATTAATATTTTTATATTAAATTTATTTAAATTTAAAATATACTTTGAAGGCGTTGATTTTGGTTAAAAATTTGTGAATTTTAGAAAAAAAAAAAGTTCAAGCTTGATACTATAGTTCTAGTTCATACAACCTAATCAGTGTAAATTTGCTACATAAAGATAATGAAAATAATGACAAATATAAGTGTTTCTATAGTAAAATTCAGTAGCCTGGGGAATTACAGTTTATATCCTATATTTTCATGTAGAATTCTTTGTTTAGACAGTGAATATGACAAAAATTATGTGTTTAGAATAGTTGAGCTTTACTGAAAAGAATTTACTGGTCATTACATTGCAGATATAAAAAAGCCTTGTTTAAAATTATTTCTGCACACAAATTGAGTTCTGATTTTCAGTTTATCAAATCAGCTTATAGAGTTTAGATATTCAATAAGAAATAATTGAATAGCATTCAGCTAAATGGCTGTAAAGATTATTATGTCAAGAATTCTAAGTAAATGTATGGACTATATGTCTTTTTTTACCATCATTGGTTCACAATACACTTACACAGGCCCCTATAAATAAATATATGTTTTTCAATATTATTATGGAAGAATAGAGAATAATCTAAATTATGATCTGTAACTTGTTCTTATTGCTATACTAGTGTCATATTTTTAGCTCATTAAAGTTTAGCTTATTTGAGAGTTTTAGTAAACCATTGCATATTATTGTATAAGTACAGCAAAATATTGAAATAAAATATTATTTATAGTAGTTTATTCTTGTAGATCTATAAATTCCCCGCATTTTGACATATAGTACATTCATGTAGCATTTATAGCTTTTTTGTTACAAAATTTTAAAAATGCACATTTTTTGTGTTTTTTACCTCCCTTTTTGAAAAATGCCAAAAATGATAAAATGCAACATTCGGCTCAAGTAAATAAACTCAAATAATTTTTTGACAAGCTTGAAAAAAATTGAGCGTGTTCTATGTGTGCACATGAATGTTTTTCCTAAGTTTCATCTCTGAGGGCATTATAGTTTCTATTAAAATGTCCTCCAAAAACATGGGTTTGGAAGGCCCAAAAAAATATTTAAAAAAACGCGTTTTTAAAAATGTGTAACTTTCTTAATATTTAAGCTACAGACGTAAATTTGGTATCCTCGGTCTTAGAATCACGAGTTCTATCCAAATAAATTTTAAAAAAAGCTGCGTGACCATTTAAAAAAATCGGTTTTGGGTCCCTATTTATAGCCAACAGTGTTTCTCAAACTTTTACCGTTGACACAATTGTGTGTTCCCCCCCCCCTCTATCCGCGCCAGCAGGATACATAGAAGAGCGCAGTAAAAGAAACTTTTAGGCACATAATTATAGACATATGATTATAAAATGATTTCTGGTTTTATTTTGCATTAATATTTACACTATATTTAGAATCCAAATTAATTATTAAGCGTTTTGAATACTAGAAAAAATAAATTCTTGAGATTGTATTGAAGATTAAGTACGCCCCCCCTTTTTTTTTCATTCATCCAGCAAGGTGGCCTTTGGGAGCGCAGTACGCACCCACCCCACATACACACACCAGGTTCGGTGTGGAGCCCCGGAGCAAATGTTTTCTTGCTCTCTGAAATTCTTTCTCCTGGTGTCTACAACGCCTTATTCTCGTACTCTCTCTAGTAAAAAAACAAATCGCCGGTCAAATAAGGTATAGTATAAAAGGAGGCATCACTGTTTAATGCAATTATAGGTTACATCAAGCGCACGTATTTAATCATGTTCGTGTTAAGCAAGACGTCTTGTCGCGGATCGTTTTATTTTGTCACATAAAAGTCGTACACATAACGATGTACAATAGACGGGAAAATTTCCAATTACTGGTTCTGTCATGAGAAAGTAGAAAAGAATCGCTTTAGCGGAGACGCTTTGAAATGTCTTCTTGGTTTGGTTTGGTTTTGGTTTTAGGCACATCGGCACAGTATAGGCCATGTCGTGCCCGTAGTCCCTTAAGGACTACTCTCCCTCTATAAAAACAAGGGCCAAAGTCCATAAATTGAATCATTAAAATCAAGGTCTATTTACAGTTAAAATAGTACATGTAAAAATGTAAAACTGTGGTAAAAATCTAGTGTAAATAGTACATGTCTACAAACTCACAAATCAGATCCTCGCAGATAACCCCACCTCCCGGATAAAGCCCAGTACCTTCCCAGAGTGGACAGTATCGAACAGTGTTTGTAAAAGTCAGTGGCTATAAAAAAAAACTTCTCGCTGACATCCTGGTATCTGGGGCAGTCAATGAGGATATGTTCCACTGTGAGGCGAGAATCACAACGCTCACAAAGTGGAGGCCCCTCTCTCTTCAGCACAAAAGAGTGTGTGATGTAGGTGTGGCCAATCCTAAGTCTAGACATGGTCGTGCTACCACGCCTTGTCAGACCCTTAGATGTGGGCCGCCACCTGCCATCAAAATGTCTTCTTCAAAATTGTTCAAGTTTATATGTTGCAGATGCCACCCGCAAAATGGAATATGTCTTCAAAGGTTCTACTCAGAAGTTAAAGCGACGTGTCACACTTTAAATATTTTAATTTTTTAAGTTTAGTAATTATGGAATTTTATTTGGTTGTTAATAAACATGATCTGAAAATATTTTTTTTTCTTTGAAAGAGAAATTGACCGGCTTCTTCTTACTCCCAATTTTTTGTCTGAACCTTGCCCCCCCCCCCCCACGGGGCCTCTCTTCTTGAGAGACAGTTTAGAGGGGCGCGTTCTCACAGTTTGAGAAAACGCTGGCCTTAAATTTACTTTATCCAACAAGGACCTACAGAATCATAATTACAGCGAGTCTCAAGTTACGAAGATATTTATTTATGCTTGAGTGTCCTCATCCCAAGTCACTCTTGAAATGAGGACCGTTGCCTCTCTATGGAGTGACACAAATTTGGCGTTATTGTCCGCAAACCACCAAAAATCTAAGAGGTGAGGTTCGCGGACCACCAAAAACTTGAGGGTGAGGTCCGAAGACCACCAAAAAGTTGAGGGTGAGGTCCGCAGACCACCATAAGCAGAGAAACGCGGCTCTACATCAGCCTGTCAGAGAGAACCGACTCCATTCGCCTCTTTCGATTCTGCTTTATAAACCAATATGCAGTTGTTGTTTTTTCCAAACAGCTAGATTACAATCCAGCCTCTCATCCCCCCTCCTGTTACCTGTGTACCCTGGCTTCTCTGGTAATGATTGTGTCAATTAGATCGATGCTCCTCTTTGATCAGCCGATGGGGGGGGGGGGCCCGGGGCAGTACGTGACATAATGGTGTCACAGTGTCACTGGATGGAAATTTTAGTCCGGACATGTCCATCCCCCCCCCCTTTTTTTCCCCCCCTTTTCCCCCCCCCCCCCCCCCCAGATTTGTTTCACCCCGTTCTTTTCCCTCCCCAGAGGTTTTAAGCATGTGAGATGTGACCCGTATCTAGAGGTCAAATAAATGTAGGCCCCCCTTTATAAAATATACAACACATTAAAGCGCGTCTATTTTAGTAGTGCGAATTGATTATATGGTCTTAATCATTTCTACACTCTAATACATTCATTGTTAAATATCTTCGTTTTCACAAACTATCGACTACAATAATGGCAGAGATACTATGTACTTAACATCGTTATGTTAACAAAATGTATTGTGGTGATTGAAGAATAATGAAAGAGATTACCTGTTACCTGTTACCTATCCCTTAGTCTGGTGGACCGTTGGGAAACCAAGCAAGACTTGAAGACCGTCTTTCTCCATTCCTCACTATCCTTTGCCCTAATTAGAACTTCTTTCATTGGTAGGCCCAGTCCATTCTTTAATGTTGTCTTCCCACCGCTTTCTCTGTCTGCCTCGTCTTCTTTTTCCTGGTACTGTTCTCTGGAGGAAGGTTTTTGCGAGCCCCGAAGATCTTGGAATATGGCCATACATTTTGAGCTTGCTTTTTTTCACAGTAGTTACCTTTTCATTATGTGGTCTGATCGTTGCAGTAACATGGTGTTAAATATCTCAAACTATTGTACATGGTCTTGGTGTAGTGCTTTCTTCATATGTGTCTGTTCAATATTTTAGTGAATTTTGTATTACCTTCTCGGAAACCTTAAGTTATATAGCGCCTTTTACAAATCAAAGTTGTTTGTTAGATTAATTCCTTCTATGGCTATGGGAAGTGTCTTATATAAAGGAAATATGGGTGAACCTTTTTTATGAATCTTTTTTATGAACCTTTTTCGTTATTTCCCTTAATTTGATACACAACTTAATTCGTATGTACAATATTGCCTTTTACCTTAACTCTTTCTCTCCTAACTTACGATACCAACGTTGATTACAGCAGAAATGTGGCAAATAATTACGGAGAGAAAGAGTTAAAGTTTGGTATTTTAAATAAATGACCTACTTAACTATGTCGAGCTGTTAATTTGTTTTCTTTTCACTTTCCAATTCTGGTCTTAATTAAATTAGTTCGTACGTTTTGTGACGTTTTATTAAGACCACACTACAAACAGCGATGTTCTTACGAACGCCGGTATGGACAGTATAGAGGGACTTCGTATGATCCGACAGTTACGCTGGGCAGGGCACGTATCCCGAATAGAAAACGAATGTTTGCCAAAAGCAGTCTTTTTAGCTGAACTAAAAAGGTGGTTGACGCAACAGAGGTGCCCTACGGAAACGCTTCAAAGACCAGCTAAGGCGCCAACTTGCCCTAGCTGACATAGAAGAGAGCGCCTGGCTGCATGCGGCCTCAGAACGGGACAGCTGGAGGTCATTCACAAAGCCCGCTGGATGCACATTTGAGACCTTAAGAAAATCCGCTGCCGAGGACAGACGCGGACGGCGAAAAGAAAATCTTAATCAACCACCGACATAGCGCTGGGGGTTTGGGTCAGAAGCTTCATAGGGTTGGGGGTTTGGGTCAGAAGCTTCATAGGGTTGGGGGTTTGGGTCAGAAGCCTCATAGGTTTGTGGGTTTGGGTCAGAAGCCTCATAGGGTTGTGGGTTTGGGTCAGAAGCCTCATAGGGTTGTGTGTTTGGGTCAGAAGCCTCATAGCGTTGTGGGTTTAGGTCAGAAGCCATAGCGTTGTGGGTTTGGGTCAGAAGCCTCATTGGGTTGTGGGTTTGGGTCAGAAGCCTCATAGCGTTGTGGGTTTGGGTCAGAAGCCTCATAGCGTTGTGGGTTTAGGTCAGAAGCCTCATAAGGTTGGGGGTTTGAGTCAGAAGCTTCATAGGGTTGGGGGTTTGAGTCAGAGTCTTCAGCAGGCTTTAGTCTGACCAAGATTGAAAAGCTACTCTCTCGTGTGCATAACTTTTGTCGGAAAAGTTGAGCGTTTAGCTTTCTATGGTTGAAATTTGTTTTCCATGTAGTTAGATCTAGTCCTCTTGCCTCCATTCTAGAATGGCGCAATTCTGAAAACAAGCGATCGTCTGCCCTGCCTGGTTCAGGTGCCGCCTGACTGACAGCAATGCGTGGCACGAGGAAAACCATTCGGAAATGTCATGTCGATTGTGGTCTACGTCGCTCTATGTGACATATGTCATGCACTCGTTTACGCGGGCTTTTTGCTAACTTCTGTCATGCTCAGAGTCTGCGGTGTTAGTAATCTATATAAAGACTTTTGTTTAAATATAAATTACCTTAAAGCTGTTCAATGTGGTATTAAAAAATGGTGGAGGATAGGGGGGGGGGGGGTAAGAAATGTTTTAATAAAAATAGAATTTTTGGGGGCGGGGGGGGGGGTTAAATATTAGTTTTGACACTGGCTTGCAGACTCTCTCTCTCTCTCTCTCTCACTCTCTCACACAGAAAGAGGATATTGGGAAGTCGATGCCGGACTAAATAGTGAAGTCATAACACGAGGCGCAATCACGAGGGCGTAAACTTTCAAAGTAAAACAAACCCTTTCCCCACCCGCTCTATTTTATGATGGCAAGGTCTTATGGAACCTCCACGTATGACGTCTACGCGATCACAGTATACTCCTGAAGCTAAATAAATAAAATTGTTGAAAATGATTACGTGATTTTTCTAAGCTCCATAAGTTTACAAGCAAACACAACGGCAAGATTATTATTTTTTTCATTATTATTTATTTAGTCTTTTTTTTTTTGTTTGACTCGTGTCTTTTTACTGAAAAATTAAAAATAAAAACTTAAAACAATTTACTTTATAGAATCCAAAAAGCAACGTATTACCTCTAAGAAATATTTCTGTAATCCGACATACCATAAGCAAGCAAAATTTTACATTTTCTTTTGAAAGACTATGTGGATATGAAAGTTTCTGTATGAGGACGCATATGGGGCTGAATTTCTCTCCCCCCCTCCCCGCACGCACATTTCTCCCAGCGCTACGTGGAGTGTCGTAAACTAGATGGCCCATAACGACAAAGTAAATACAAGGAAATTAGGAATTGAAGCATACTTCTGAAGGCTCACAAAGATTATTCAATCTTTCATCCATTCCATTTGTTTTCAACATGGTTAGTACTTGGTTACCAATAGTGTTTGTAATCTGAGGCCCGCGGGTCTCTTCCAGCTCTTCTTTAAAGATAAGTATCAACAGAGCGATATCGACTTGAGTGGAGGTCTGAGATTCGAGTCCCTCCAAGAGGTCCTCAGACTGTTGAC
This sequence comes from Biomphalaria straminea, assembly GCA_021533235.1. Lineage (NCBI taxonomy): Eukaryota > Metazoa > Mollusca > Gastropoda > Planorbidae > Biomphalaria > Biomphalaria straminea. The sequence continues at coordinate 11,381 of JADKLZ010051140.1, read as the reverse complement.
TAACATCTGACCTTTAGGTCGAGGTCATTGTTTCAGCAATGTGGGAGTATTGGGCTCGTTGACTTTGGCATAAAGAAGGGAGCCATTTTTTTTCTTTGAAGAGAGAGGCTGAATATGTTGTATCTTTCTCGAGCTTGAGCGAGTTTTAAAAAACGTTTCTCTGAGACAGGACTTCTTCATTTCCTTTAAAGGAAGTGGCCTGCGTCTACTGAGCAATAGCATTTTGGAACTTAAAAATTTGAACAATAGCATTTAGAAACTTAAAAATTTGAACAATACCATTTTGGAACATAAAAATTTGAACAATATCATTTTGGAACTTAAAAATTTGAACAATACCATTTTGGAACATAAAAATTTGAACAATACCATTTAGGAACTTTGAAATTTGAAACATTGAATTTCTAAGAATCTAGTCTAACCATTACTATTTAGGAACTGTTCGTTGCAATCATATCGGGCTTTATAAGGCTCTAACCTGCTCAACTCGTTAGACAGTGGGGGTTTGCTTGCTTTAGAAGTGGCAAAATATGTTGGCCAAAGCTGGGTCTTCTTTTGAACTTGAAATATGCATTCTTTCTTTATATTTAAGCTATTATTATTGCGCACATATCTGCAATGTAATGGTTTTTTTTTTTGTTTGCTGTTAATTGTTAGAAAAAGTTAACTAACAAATAGCTTATTGTCTTACAGATTTTTGAGTGTAAACACGAAATAAAAGGGAATAATCACTAAATAAAGAAGGTAGGTAGTTATGATTAATTATTATTACATATTAGGTAACAGAAAAGTATTCTTATTCAATCAACTTGGAGTGCTCTGTCCTTGTTCAGAGGATTAAGACTTATTCTAGAGAGCTCTGCCCATAGATATAAATAAATATAGACTGGGACAAGGAAAAAATTTCATGTAACTTGAAAACATGTATATCTGTTGTATTCGGATTTCCGAATTCTGAAAAATTGAAAAATTGCCATAGACATAAATAAATATAGACTGGCCAATAAGAGAGTTTTATGAAACAAAAATGTGTGCATTGCAATTGTGTGTACTTTATTTTTATGTCTATAAATTTTGTTTAATTTCTAAGACTGAAGATCAAAGCAATTTTTTAAATTCTTCATTATTCGGAAATCCGAATACAATAGATATACATGTTTTCACGTTACACGAAGTTACTTCCTTTTTCCAATTTATATTTATCTATGTCTATGAAAATTGCATGATCTTCAGTCTTAGAGATTAAACAAAACTCATAGACATAAATAAAGTACACAAAATTGCAAGTCACAAATTTTCGTTTCATAAAACTCTTTAATAGGCCAGTCTATATTTATTTATGTCTATGGGCTCGACCCTTGTTTAAAGGATATCTCCTTATCCTGCAGTTCTGTGCTTTGCCTCAGAAAGTGAAGTGTTTTGCTTTGTTATAATGTGCAACTCCTTATTCTGGTGTGAAATGCCTTATCCTAAAGTGCTATAATATTTTCTAGACTGCCATATTTTTTATTTTAAAAAGCCCTTTACCTAGTTCAGGAGTGCTCTCCCGGAGCGATATTTTTTTAATGTTTTTTTTTAGATTAAGAGAACATTTTTTTTTTAAATTTATCTTTAAGCATCTTATTGGCAAATACTATACTTGAAGAGCTTCTACTGTGATAAAAAAAATCTGCGCCCCATTCACACGATACCCCCCCCCCTCACTAGTAAAGACGATGAAAGTATTTCTTGTCTTATGGCATTTGCCATGTTCACGTTTTAAGTTATTAATGGGGCGCCGTCTATATTGTGTGACTCCCCTTTCTCCCCGCCCCCTCTAACAGCATCCCTCGTCAAGCAGTGTCACTTCGACTAAATTATTCACCAAAGCATCGGTCATTGTAGAAATCTACAAATGGTCGGCTGTCGGACAGTTCCCTGGAAGAAGTCCATTTAGTCGCTTCACGGCCCGGCCATCGCTCCATTGTCTGTTCGTCCGTTTACTCATGTGACCAAAGAGATGAATAAAACAAAAAAAAATCTATAGGGGAAGGGACTCGATCAAAAGCTGTCTGTGAGCGACTGTCATTGGTGGGTTCATTTGACTTTATCTGTTTTAGACCAATCACTGTTTGTCTCTCATAGTCCTTCGTTAGTCAGTTATCTCCTCCTTGCTCCTGTCCAATATTTTATTCAAGTCTTCCAGAAAAAGATTAATAACTCTTTTTTTTTTGGAGGGGAGGCTCTGAATTGTTTTATTTTAATGTAGCGAGATTTTAATTATTCTTTTTAAGAAATGAAGTTATAATGAATGATAAAATATAACTTTTATATAATGTTACATAAAAATTTATGTAAAATGTATATAACATTTATATAAATTTTTAAACTCTAAAATATGTTAAATCTGAAAGTTCAATTGAATATTTGCAAATTTCCCCTATTATTGGCATGGTACAAATTTATTCACCAGAAACTTCATCCATAAACATCAATTTCTATATTGAATTCTGGGTAAAGAGATTATTATTATTTACGCAATAGGGCATTGAGATTCATAACAAACGCATATTCGCAGTTGACTAGAGTAACATCTTTAGTAAAATCACTAAATTTAGAAAGTCTTTAGGATATAAGACACACAATTAAGTAGCAAATACACATAAAACACTGAACCATTTATCTTCAAATACAAAGACAAAATTTAATAAAATACTCAGAAATACACACAAGATAAAGGCGCATTCCACGTTCCGTATGCTAGGACAAATTTGTACAAAAGCTCCTTCTTCCCTAGTGCAATTAGAACATGGAATGGGTAGCCTGAACCAGCCAGGCAAACAAGTGGATTTAAGTCATTGGTTAACATGCATGACTAGATGCATGACGCGTAAGACGTAACAATTTTTTTTTTGAAGTAACGTCTGTATTGTATAAGATAAACGATAAGATAAATATTGCTGTTGTAAAGCGTCTTTTATTATCATGCAGCATGTTCAGAGCGCTCTGGGCCACTCTCCGTTGGGGAAATGTCTGAGAATATTTTCTTTCTACCATTAGTCGCTGAGCTAATCAATTCTCAAACAAGCCAAATATAAGTAAAAAATAATATATACACATGTTTGCAGTGGCGTAGCTATGAAATTGTCATCATTTAGGGGCAAGGGGGGGGGCTTCATTTCTTTGGGAGCCCTGCATTTGGCTTAATACTTAATATTTAATGTAAAAAAACACTCATTTGGTGGCCCCCTCAAGTGGGGGCCCGGAGGGATTTTCAAAGTCTCCCCCTTCCTCTCCCACCCTACCTACGCCTATGCTCATGTATATGCTATAATGGGTGGCTGAGTAGTTAAGTGCTTGGCTTTCTAAACTGGGGTCCTGGGTTCGAATCTCCGTAAGACTTGGATTTTGAACTTTGAATTTGTTAGGGTGCCACTAAAACCACCCAACTCGAATGGGTACCTGACTTAAGTTAGGTAAAAGTAAAGTCGGTTGGTTGTTGTGCTGGCTATATGACATCCTGCTGGTTAACCGTTGGCCAAAGTAACAGATGACCCTGACATCATCTGCCCTACAGTTTCGACTTGATCCGAGAACAGGGGGGGGGGGGTGAGAACGTGGACCAGATACACAGACTGAGTTGATACACAACTTTTTAACAAATTAATAACGCATCGGCATTTCATCTCTGGCCTCTTTAGCGTGACGTTAAACTTGATGGTTAGTACAATCGAATACTTTCAGACATATAGTCCGTTCACACCAGACGTAACCGGGGGTTCTTCCACTTGGACGAGAGGCTACAAAAAAAAATCCTCTTGATAGAAGGTAACATTTTAATGATTAGTTAATTAACTAGCGGTGTTAATATTTTGAATGATCGGAATTGAAATCCCATGACGTTCGTGTCTGAATTATTCATGGCCCTGCAAAGTTAAAAAAAGATTAGGATACCTTTTACGTAGATCATCAGTTGAAGGTGCCAGAGGTATCTGCATTGCCTTATTGTAAAAAAAACAAAAATCAATATAAGAATTTGAAGTCTTGTGTTTAACCTGTATGTCATCGGTGCCTCTTTGTGATGTCATCGTTGCCGCTTTGTGATGTCATCGTTGTCGCTTTGTGATGTCATCATTAGCCTACAATTGAGTTTTCAGCGAATCCTCAAATTTCTCTCCATTTTGAATAAGATGCTACATTATGTTATAAGTAAAAAAAAAATTATACAGAATTACACCAACATCTAGATCAATAATCTTTTACCTTTAAAGCGAAATATTTGTTATTAAAACCAACGTAAACAATAATAACCATTTTCCATTAATTATTATTAATTAATTAATTATTACCAGAAATATGTACTCCATTTTGACCCATACCCTAACACTTCTAGATTAGTACCTTATAAAGATTTTACAATTAAGAATTTGACATACACTAGAGTAAATGTAGATAATGTTTCAATTGTACACACATACACATACATGTATACACACTAACCTACTTCTTGGAGGCTAAGGCTTTATTTTCTGAACACTCCTAGATTCAGGCACATCAAATGATCTCTCGTCCACGCAGCTCGTTGTTTGGCTTCAAGTCTAATAACTCGAGTACATAGAGTCCAATATTCTAATCAACCATCAGAGAAACTCGCTGGAGCTGTTACGAATAATCCCAGATCTCCCCCCTCCCCGCCCCCCCCCCACCCCCGATACACGTACTCACACACATTTCACACACACACCCTCACACATCTCCTCCACCAGGGTCCTGTTCTATTTACCAATATCACGTAAGACTAATCGGGGGGGCCGGCTTTATCCGGGGGGATTATGGTGCGTCTTCCTAACAAATATTGGATGAGTCTGGCAGACACTGCTCACGGTGGCTCCCCCCACCCCTTCCCCTCTACGACACTGTACTCTGTGTTTGTCATCTGAGGGGGAAAACAAGCAGGTCCTTGAGATGTCGACTAATGGCTCAATACCATGTGTTATAATGACATTACAATATAACTCCCACGGGACTCTACAGTTCTGATACGAACTGGCCCGTATTCCTCGCGATGGCAATGACGAAACTAGTGGCTTTAAAGTCGTAAAGCAAAATGGCCGATCTCTAGTTACTTAATATGTATCGCCACTCGGGCATTTCTTCTCAACGTGGCGCTCGGGTGGGACCGATCGCCTGAGGAAACGATAGGCCATAAGGCAAGCAAAGTAGAACCCACGTTGGGGGTACCTAAAGACCGAGTCCATTGCACCTGCGGGAATGGAAGAAAGCCCCGACATACCGTTCCTTAAGGGGCCGTTTTTATTGCGGACACACCACAGGTGAAGTCCTTTTTTTCTTTTTTAATTTACCCCCTGAACCAACCCGTAGTCTAACATATCCTACGACATTCGCAACTGTCTAAATATTATATATCGTCAAGGTTTCATCAAAATTGGTCAATCGGTGTGGAGTTCTGTTTACGACATACTTTCTGAAAGACGCCTTGCAATCAGGGGCGTAGCTAAAAATGTTCTATAGATCGTTTGGGGGGCCGGGGGGATCGACCTCTTTGGAGGCCCCAGCATTTTGCTTAATACCTAATTTTTAATATAAAAAACACTCATTTGGGGGCCCCACTCAATTGGGGACCCGGGGAGATTTTCAAATTCTCCCCCTTCCTCCCCCAGCCTAGCTACGCCACTGCTTGCAATAGACTTCATGTATTTAATTTTAATGCTCAGGTCACGAACTAATAGATCCTACATACTCTGCCCTCGCCTAGCAGCTCGAGAAATGTGACTTCTGGAGAATTTTCCCTCCTGGTGTAGAAATCCATCCAATACATTTTGCGCCTTGGAGCGCAAGGCTCATCTTTTAAATGGCGGCATATCTAATGCAATCTTTAATAAAAAAAATACTATTAAAATAATCTCTAATATTCTAATATTGGGCCAACTAGTGGGTCCGTATTATTGTGTACGCTGCTTGGCGTACGCATTGTGTCCGAAACCAGGTCACACCGGGGCCAAGATAATTATGTACAGAGCTGAACTTCATAACAATTTTGTTCAAGTCGGTTGGAAGCCAAACGAGTGGGGCCCGCCCTCCGTCCACGCTACATCCACTTCATCAATTACACAAAAAGTCATTTCCGTCTGCTACAGCGCGCCATCTACACGATACTGACAAATCGGTTAGCTCCCTTTCCACTTTTTTTTTTCTTCTTGGTTCCATTTTTTTTTTTTTTGTCTTGTTCTTGCAGTGTTCGTAGAAAATCGAACTCTAGAAAGCCGGGACTACTACTAGTGACTTAGGCCGTGTAACACGAGACAAAGTGAAGTACACAACAGACTGAAGAGTTTAATAGTTACACAAACCGAGGCCGAGACCAAGGGAAGAAAACGTCCATATGGTGGACAGTCTCTTGTCTTTTTCTTTTTAAGCTGTTCTATATTTACCGTATCTTTAAAAAAAAATGTTTTATGGATCTGTCTTGTTTTTTGTATTGTAAATGTAGTCAAACTTTTTTTTTTCGTTGATTTGGTACTGTGACATTAAACATTGCAATTATCTAATATAATATATTAAATGTTAAATTTGTGTGGTATGTTAAATTTGTGTGGTACCTATCTATAGAAACATATAAGTCATCACCTTTTAATATAATATAGAAATCAGCACCATGTCTGACTAACTTTTAAAAACAAATCGTTAGTATTACATAGGTCGTTGTGGAGGTGGTAGAATAT
>JADKLZ010051054.1:0-10409 GCA_021533235.1 Biomphalaria straminea | reverse complement strand
CTTTATGGCGTAGTCCAGCGATCACTTTATGGCGTAGTCCAGCGATCCCTTGATGACGTATTAGTACTACCAAATTCAACAGAACCATTGACATGACATTTAATTATAAGCATAACAACAAATATAACTATAAACATTGACATAACATAGATAAAGAACATTTATGACATGTCGCATATATTTACGCCATCAAAAATCTACAACCCACCTATTTGTTTACCTGTGACATGTCATAAATTATGACACAAGACAAGGGAAACAATTTCTTCATATTTAGAACACAATTGACAACTTAACCAAAATGTGTACGCTGTAAACACAGACTAGTGTGACATCTTTCAATGCTGACATTCGCTTTCAATTACAATCATCACATTTGACTTCATGCACTCGTGTTATGATCCATGTCAATTACGCATCTTCACATTTGATGCTTAAGTTTGCTAGACTAGATCATCTGGAGACCAGACCAAAGTACAAAACATTCAATCATCTGTCACTTGTCAAAGTGCATCACATGGTAAGTGATTATATTAGTTGATAAATATGTGTCCACTCGGCTTCAATGCGAGTGTCTCCAACTATTCCAAAGTCTTCCCCCATCTGCTTGCTGACTGCATCCACATTGTGGCGCCATATATTTTTTAGGCCGTCACCTCTTTTTTTCTCTTGGGGTTTCCAGGTGGGGACTTGTCTTGTAATGTCTGATGCAGGCTTGCAATGGGTGTGGCCTATCTATCGTCAGCGACTTAAATAGATCTCATCAAGGGGCTGTTGCTTTGTTGTTTGTTACAGTTCTTGATTGGCGATCTTGACTCTATGTAGTTGTACTTTGTTCATCGTGGTTCCAGCTTGTCATTGGCTTGCTTTTTTTTTTCTCTGACGCTTCTGTCAGCGCTGTACTTTTGTCCTCTGCAATTTTTGTGCCAGTTTTCACAGCGCCCAGTCAAGATGCTTTATCATGTGCTTTTGTCTCCCAGGTGGTTTGGTCAATGCTGGAGGCCAGGGCCGGTCTTAGGCCACTGCAGCCTATGCGGTCGCAGTGGGCCCCGCGCTTTCATAGGCCCCACGCTTTCATAAGCCCCGCGCTAAGTCTATGTGTAATTGCTAATTTGCAAAATATATATGAACAAATCCAGGAAATCTTCTGAATTTATTAAAATCTTTCATATAATAAAATGTAATAATCGGGTGAATTTTCAGCTTAATCGGAAGTTCCAATACTTTATTTACTTTTATAGTCCTGTTACCTGTTACCTATCCCTTAGTCTGGTGGACCGTTGGGGCACCAAGCAAGACTTGTAGACCCTCTTTCTCCATTCCTCTCTATCCTTTGCCCTGTTTAGAACCTCTTTCAATAGTAGGCCCGTCCATTCTTTTATGTTGTCTTCCCACCACTTTCTCTATGTGCCTCTTCTTCTTTTTCCTGGTACTGTTCCCTGGAGGAAGGTATTTGCGAGTTCCGAAGATCTTTTTATATGGCCATACATTTTAAGCTTGCGTTTCTTCACAGTAGTTAGCAGGTCATCATGGGGTCCGATCGCTGCAGTAATCCTGTATCTAATCTCTTGGTTTGTGATGCGGTCTTTAAATGTGACTCATAGGATCCTTCTATAACATCTCAATTCCATTGCTAGGATCCTCCTCTCTAGCTCTGCAGTCAGCGTCCAAGACTCACAAGCATATAGAAATGTGGCCATGACCAGGGAGCGCATCAATCTGATTTAGGTGCCGAGGGCTAAGCCTTTATCTTTCCATATTAACTATATTTAGAAAGGGCTGCTACTCGGACAAGTAGTTCGGGTTTTGTTCCTTCATCCGAGACAAGGTTTGTAAAGTAAAGTTAATTTTATTGCAATTTTTGTCCTAATACATATTCTTAATTTTCACTTGTTATCCTTATTCCCACACATACTAGGCCCCGCGCAATCAGTTTCGCATTGGGCCCCGCAATCGCTAGGACCGGCCCTGCTGGAGGCTTCCAAACAAGCTTTGGAAATGTCCCTTAAGCGTTTATCCATCCTGTGATCGCTTCCCTTAATTGGCCATACAGAGGTCGTTTATAGATGTGGGGGTCTTCCATTCTGCAGATGTGGCCTGTTACTCTATGTAGTAATGACTTTGTAGTGGTGACTCTATGTGGTAGGGACTCTTTGTTGTGGTGATTCTATTAGGTGGTGACTTTATGCCCTATGTGATTGTGACTGTATGTCCTATGTGATGGTGACTGTATGTCCTATATGATGATAACTTTATGTCCTATGTGATGATGACTCTATGTCCTATGTGAAGATGACTGTCCTATGTGATGATGACTCTATGTCCTATGTGATGGTGCCTCTATGTCCTACGTGATGGTGATTCTATGTCGTATGTGTTGGTGACTCTATGCAGTGGGATTTTGAAATCTTAACATTCTGACAGACATATGGTCTGACAGAGAGGAAGGATACACTATTGGGTTATTCTTACTTTGATATCTAAAACTTAATGAAAATGAAAAAAAACAAAACAATGAAATGCATGGTTAATACATATTATGAGAGGCTAAGCTAAACATAACTAAGGAGAAGCCATGTTTAATAAAGAAAAAAATAATTTTAAAATGTCCTTGTTTTACATGTATGTAGTTCTGTAAGAATCAAACGTTCAGTATCGATCTGCTAAGTTGAACTTAACGCATTGAATGAAATATAAATCTCTCCAAGTCAGGGTGTCGTGTTAAAACGTTGAAATCCTTATCTTAACACTAAGTGGTTCATGTACATTACGATAGACACGACTTGGTCCACCTTTCTGTACCCCACTCTCCCACAATGCAAATGATTGTCACAGAGGATGTCGTTCAAGGTTGGCACCACTTTTGACAAATTTATTTATAATTTTATTTCTTACTTTTTTTTTAGTGAGATTTTTTAAGTGGAGTTGTAAATAGTTGTGTCAGCGGTTTATTTTTTCTTTAATTACAATGGAATAGATTTTTTTTTATGAAACTCATTAAAGAAAAGAAAAGATAAAAGATCTACATGGAAAATTGATGAGTTATCTTTCCAAATAGTGACGCTTTTTGGTTAGATCTTATATGAGTTTTTTTTTTTTTTGTGTTTGGCCAAGGGAGAGGGATTCCACTGTAAAATTGTATAAAATATAGAAATAGTAAAGTAGCTACTAGCAATTTATTTATTCGGAGGTTAGCTATATTTTACTTTATTGCTAAAGCTACTAGTACTTAATTATAATGTTTATGGGAAGTCCTAGGCGGAGTGAATTTGGTGGCCCCCAATGATATTTTAAAAAAAATTATAAAAGGAACAGCGAAAAAATAAAATTACGCAATTTATTGAAAACCTGCCAGTCTATATCTACACCAACAAATAACTGAAATTCATGCATCGCAATTTCTGTGGCAGAGACTAATAAACATAAAGTCATAGAGTGAACTCGCAATTTGTGTAGCAGAGTTAACTCTTTCTCTCCGTATTTATTTACCACACTCTGATGGAATCAACGTTGGTATCGTTAGTCAGGAGAGAAAGAGTTAAACTAATAAACATAAAGTCATAGAGTGAACTCGGTAAACAGAGTTTTCTATTATGTTTGAGGTCTGATTTAATTTTCGCTATTTTTTTTTTCTATTTTTTTTTGTCCTGGCGAGACCCCCACCAATAGGAAGTCCTTGGCCTGTTATCAGTGTCCATTCTTAACAAATTGTTCAATGTTGCTCATGGCAAGTGAAGGTCAGGGAAAAATCCCAGATGTCCTGTGACTGAATTCGAAAGTCTACTTTAATGTCAAGGTCACGTGATTGACTAGAAGCCAAACAAAAAAAATTGAACTTTGAGACTAAGATTACACTAATTGTCTCAAACAATTACTATTTAACCACCAATCAACCGAATTTCTCTGGTTTTAGTACAGTAGTTCTAAAACTGCATATCTTTAAATCTGTGTTGGAAAACAAAATGTATTACAGCTGTTCTATCATTGCATGTAATGCTAGAAATTAAGTGAAAGTTGTATATGTCAGAAAGTCCACCTAGATCTAGTTAGTCCTAGTATGATTCCAAAAAAGAATCAGTAAGTTTGAAGGTGGTTGCCTGGTCCAAATAAGAACCAGTAAGTTTTAAGGTGGTTGACTGGTCCAAATAAGAACCAGTAAGTTTTAAGGTGGTTGCCTGGTCCAAATAAGAACCAGTAATTTTAAGGTGGTTGCCTGGTCCAAATAAGAACCAGTAAGTTTTAAGGTGGTTGCCTGGTAAAAAAAAAACAGTAAGTTTTAAGGTGGTTGCCTGGTCGTATAGTAAGGGTTTTGGACAGTGAGCTCTATGGTCCGAGTTCTATCACTGTCCATTCCCCGTGACTTCCTTCAGATTGTTTAGAATAGGAGGTTATGACCTTTATTTCTGTTGGAATGTCCTTGACATCTAAAACAAAAAAGTAGAAGTAATTAATAACTGAGACTTTCCAACAAAGCTTATATCAACTGACTCTGTCTGTACCATGAGACATAGTGGTCTAGTGTGGCACTTCAAGCCTATATACCACTAGAGTCTGAGATTTATTCAAGACAATTAATGGAGGCCTAGATTGCTTGCTAATTCAAATGTAGGCCTAGATAGTTAGCTAATTTAAATGTAGGCCTAGATGGTTTTCTAATTTAAATGTAGGCCTAGATTTCTTTCTTATTCAAATGTAGGCCTAGATGGTTTTCTAATTTAAATGTAGGCCTAAATTGCTTGCTAATTCAAACGTAGGCCTAGAAGGTTTGCTAATTTAAATGTAGGCCTAGATGGTTTGCTAATTTAAATGTAGGCCTAGATGGTTTGTTAATTCAAATGTAGGCCTAGATTGCTTGCTAATTCAAATGTAGGCCTAGATGGCTTGCTAATTTAAATGTAGGCCTAGATTGCTTGCTAATTTAAATGTAGGCCTAGAATAGATGGTTTGCTAATTTAAATGTAGGCCCAGATGGTTTGCTAATTCAAATGTAGGCCTAGATTGCTTGCTTATTCAAATGTAGGCTTGCTAATTTAAATGTGTACTTTTTTTGTTTTTTTTTTGTTCCTCACAAAAAATTCTCTATCTAGATCTCAATAAAAATATGTTCAACTTCTGACCGAGATGACTCAGCCCTGATTTCCCGGCAGCTGTGATTGGCGTGTCCCACTCGCAAAAAATTGTGTCCCAACGTCTTCATTCTCTCAATGTCCATGTAAATTTGTAATTTATTGAGTTCCATTGAGACAGTTACAAGAAAATAATTTGGATACTTTCATTAATTGAACTTATTTAATTACATTTGGTATGCATAATGGCTCCTTCAAGTAATCCAACATTCAAAAATTAGATTCACTAGAACGAAGAAGTATTTATGCATTTACATTATTGGTTTCAATCTGCAAGTAAAAAAAAGAAAATCCATTTGTTTTTAAGACATTGATGAGCAGTGTTCACTAGTCTAGCCTCTTTCTAGAACTTTCTCTTGCCTCGTATTCGTGATGTTTACTAAAGCGTGATAGAAGCACATATTTACATTTATCTTTGTAGAATTGGGTGGAAGAAGTAGAGGGTTACATATTGCAGGGTCAGGTTAAACGCTTTGACTACTACCAATACTTTTGTGACACCAACGTTGTCTATTCGTCTCACTGTTTTACCAAAGTTGAATTGCCAAAGGGAGATAATCTAAAGTTTTCATACCAAGAACTTTTAAATGAGTTACGTCTCATGGAAAAAGATTGGGAAAAAAAAAAAGAAAGAAAGAGGAGATACCATTATTAATTAATAAATTTACACTGTGTGTTTCGGATAGTGTGTAGCTTTTTCTTGTACTCTTTTAAATTAGAGACTTGTCTTAAAAAATGAAAATAATTAGATTTATGTGTATCCGTAAGTTAATCTAGTTTTAAATGTTAAACTGAAGTTATTGGCTGTCTTGGCTTAGTCAGGCAACCCGTTCCATCCTATAATGGCACTAGGGAGGAATTAAATCCTAGCATACGGCATGACTGTTGAAATGTGTCGACTAACAGATTATTAGTAAAAGAATAATTTTTGTTTTGAAAATATATAAGCTATTTTTATTCTAATTATTCTATTTTTCTTTCTTCTAAAATATAGCATTCTTTTAGATATACGTATTTATAATCATACGTGAATTTTCATTAAAGCTTTCAAAAAATTGCAGGGGCCTCCACAAAAATCCTGCCCCGGGGCCTCCACATTCTTAAATCCGGCCCTGACCGGTCTACAATAACATCAATTTGCAGACCTTCAGCCACACATGTTATACTGGTTTACATCAGTTTACATATCAAACAATGTTTGGAACAGACGTGGTATCACCACAAACACTAAGCTAGGGGTCTACCGAGCCGTCATCCTACCTACATTGCTCTATGCCTCAGAAACATGGACAGTATACAGAAGACATGCCAAGAAACTAAATCACTTTCACATGACATGTCTAAGAAAAATACTAAATGTCAAATGGCAGGACAGAATGCCAGATACTGAAATCCTTCAAAGAGCGGGTTTGAAAAGCATCCACACAATCCTGATGCAGTCCCAGCTGCGATGGGCAGGACACGTGTGCAGGATGGAGGACCACCGCATCCCAAAACGTCTCATGTATGGCCAATTAAGAGAAGGCAAGCGCTCGCAAGGTGGTCAAAAAAAGCGCTACAAAGACACCCTCAAAGCTTCTCTAAAGGAGTTCAACATTGACCCAGGCACCTGGGAGACAGAGGCACATGACAGAGTATCATGGCGCCGCGCTGTGAGATCCGGCGCACAGGTTGCTGAGGAAAAAAGAACAACGCTGGCGAAAGAAAAACGCCAGAGAAGGAAAGCAAGGCAAACGACACTAGCTCCAGCTGGAATTACCTGCCCAGAGTGCGGCCGAACATTCCTGGCACGCATAGGTCTCACCAGCCACATGAGGAGTCACAAAACCCCAGTGCAAAGCCCTCAGCCCCCTGGATGACTAAGTGGTCATCATCGAACCACGATGGACGAACTATAAGTCACTGGTTTACATTGACCACAAATTATGAAAGCCTGCAAACACGCCAAAGTTATGAAGAGTTATAGAGAATAAAGACTTTTTAAAAAATGTAGATTATAGTCGTCATTTTTATTGTACATGTGAACAAATTAAAACAGGAGATCAAAATGTACCATACATTTGTTTTATGATAATATTTGTAGCCAATACAAAAATCACAATATTTATTCGTTGTTAACTTTACACATTTTTAATCTACCGCTCATGCACAAAGTAAAGCATAACAAATCAATATTTACTAATAAACAAAGCATTCAACCAACATTAATTCAGATATTTCGATTGAATTACTTAATCAATAATTAATCTGAACTAATGTACTGATGCTATCTTAAAACTTGTACTACTAAGACCTGACGGTTATCAGATGCTAAGCATGACCCTAGATGTTGATGTTATCGTTTATACTTTACTTTTCCTTTGTATATTGCAATTGAAACAATTTAAGTGTAAACTCTGGCAGGCCAAGATTGGATCTTTTAAATTACGACATTAAGATGGAATAACGTCTGAGATTCATATTTGTCAGGAGTCTTAAGATATAAATAAATAGATAAGTCACGGGGATTTTGTTGTTGTTTTTTTTAATTTGATAGCAGGTTTTTCCAGTATGTATATAGAAATAGAACCCTAATAGTTGGGATTTAGATTTACGGATTATAAATATTATTATTGTATTGATTCAAATGTAAGCAGGGCCGACCTTAGGGTACTGCAACCTATGCCGCCGCAGTGGGCCCCGCACCTTCATAGGCTCCGCGCTAGTTGTACATTATTAAATTAAACCATTTTAACTTGGTTTCCGCTGCCTCTTGATTTTCCAGGAGTTCGCGGAAATCTCCTGAAATTATTAAAATATTCTGAAAACTCATAAAAATGTCATGAAAATAGACAAATTGACATTTTGAGGTGTCATTCAATATGGAAAACGCCAATCCTACTCGCAATTAAAAAGAAAATGGCACTGTCAGCTTTCATTTAATAAAAATAATAAGGCGAATTTCAACCGAAGAAAAAGAATTTGCAATACTTAATTTACATTAATAGTCACTGCATATAAATCTCGATCTCTTAAATTTAAAAAAAAACAATCAGAAGCGATATTTTGCTAGTCGATAGTAAATCTAAAAGGCATATCCCATTTTTTATCGGCTTTTTGATAGAACACTACCTTCTATTGTAGATGACTCGTCAAGTTAATTTGAACGTGATTTTGTACTTAGTAATCAGTGGCGTAACTAGGGTGGGGGACGAGGGAGGAGATTTTGAAAATCTCCCGGGCCCCTCACATGAGGGGGCCCCCAAAGATATGTTTTTTTTTTACATAAAAAAATTAATGTTATGCAAAATGCAGGGGCCCCCGGACCCCAAACGATGAAAAATTCCTAGCTACGCCCCTGTTAGTAATGTATGAATAAAATGCAAAGATGTATTTATTTTCAATAAAAAAATCTTAATTTTCACTTTTTTTTTTCTTTATCCCTATAATCCGTTTCGCATGGAGCCTCGCATCTGTAGGGGCGGCCCTGAATGTAAGTAACTATTTTTTGTGCAATTAACCTATATTTTGTATCATATTATTGGAAAATTGTGTGAATACCAACGTCTAGAAAGTATTATTCAAAGTACTAATGATATTTGTTATTGGAATCCAATTGCAGATTGTCAGCAATTCTTAAAAGTAAAATCAGGAAAGTAAATCGTTTACAAAGCTCAACACATAATGTCCACATTATGGCAAGCCAAGAAGAAATACAACACAGCATACATACATACATACATAATGCATACATACATACATAATGCATACATACATACATGAATGAATACAAACATTTATACATATTTGTTTAAATACATGTAATGATTTCATTTTTTTTTAAAGAGAAATAATAAAAAAACTATTAACATCTTGATACACTTGAGCAGTTGTTCAGGTGCCTTTACCCGCGTACATATAGTTAGGATATCATAATTCATAATGCTCTCTCTTTCTTCCTCTCTTCATTCCGCCCTCTTTCTTTCTCTCCCTCAATCTCTCTCTCTCTCTCTCTTTGTCTCTCCCTCTCTCAGACACACACGTACCGGTACACAAAGCATAATCTCCCTTAAGATTTAAAAACAAAAACACATTGTATAGCATTCAGACCATGTATTTAAACTAAATATATATGCCTGTGACCTTGCTGAGTTCAAAGTACAAATACATGCATAATTATTTGCCTTGCTTCAAATGTTTAGGCCACCAACGTTTATTTTAACTAACTTCATCAATTTAACTAGGTTCAAGTCTCGTTTTGTCTCGTAAAAGTTTAAAGTCTGTTTTTTCATAGGTTTCAATTTTACGACAGTCAATCTTACTTTTTTTTTAAATGTACTTTCCATCCGCTGTTTTTTTTTTTTTTTTTCAAATTGATCCCTCATTATTTATTATTGTTAAGTTTTTTTATGTTGAAGAAAATATACTTCAACCCGAGGGTGGCCATTTGGCAGAGAGCAGGTTTGAGCACTATTATGTCTTTTTTTTTCTCTACCTCACCTTACAAGCTCAATGAGTATTCCTTCCCTAACGACCTCATTTATCTCAATGCACGTGCACTGTCACGTGGACACGAGGAGCTTTAATTAGAAACTAGGTTGTTTTTTTAAAACTCATTGCTCCATTATATGTTGTGTGGACTACACTATATGTTGTTTGTTGGCTACTCTACGTGTCATTGCTCTGCTATATGTTGTTTGTTGGCTACTCTACATATTCCTTTGTACATTGTTATATGTTTACTTTTTACTTTACATATTTAAATAAAGTTTCTTCGGTGTAAAACAACTTTTAGAAATAAAAATATTGATGATAATTTATTTTTTTAGCTTTTGTCTCGGTCATATACTTTTTACATTTAAAGGCAGTTGCTAGATTATAAATGAATGTATATTTATCTCTGTATATGCAATAATGTGTCAATAATTTGTGTATGTTTATGTATCCCCATTATAAACAATATACACACTAAGTGTTTCAATAACAGACAATAAAGTTAGATCTGGTCTTCAAGAAAATATAGACAATATTTGCACATGTTTCACATGACATTAGTGTAATGAATCTGAGGAGTAAAAATAGTATACATTGTCAGTCTTTAAAAAAAAATGATATTGATGAATTCGTGAATTGTTCATGATAGTGGCCCAGTATCTTTTTCTTGGCCATCTAGCTAGCGACCCAGTATCTATTTCTTGGCCATCTAGATAGTGGCCCAGTATCGATTTCTTGACCACCTAGATAGCGACCCAGTATTTATTTCTTGACCATCTAGATAGCGGCCTAGTATCTATTTCTTTATTA